>OY101127.1:0-203091 GCA_956465555.1 Nitzschia sp. pyKryTriq1
CCCCAACCCCAACCCCAACCCAACCCCAACCCCAACCCCAACCCCAACCCCAACCCCAACCCCAACCCCAACCCCAACCCCAACCCCAACCCCAACCCCAACCCCAACCCCAACCCCAACCCCAACCCCAACCCCAACCCCAACCCCAACCCCAACCCCAACCCCAACCCCAACCCCAACCCCAACCCCAACCCCAACCCCAACCCCAACCCCAACCCCAACCCCAACCCCAACCCCAACCCCAACCCCAACCCCAACCCCAACCCCAACCCCAACCCCAACCCCAACCCCAACCCCAACCCCAACCCCAACCCCAACCCCAACCCCAACCCCAACCCCAACCCCAACCCCAACCCCAACCCCAACCCCAACCCCAACCCCAACCCCAACCCCAACCCCAACCCCAACCCCAACCCCAACCCCAACCCCAACCCCAACCCCAACCCCAACCCCAACCCCAACCCCAACCCCAACCCCAACCCCAACCCCAACCCCAACCCCAACCCCAACCCCAACCCCAACCCCAACCCCAACCCCAACCCCAACCCCAACCCCAACCCCAACCCCAACCCCAACCCCAACCCCAACCCCAACCCCAACCCCAACCCCAACCCCAACCCCAACCCCAACCCCAACCCCAACCCCAACCCCATGTTTCCTTTTTCCAATTTCCGACTTCCGACTTCCAATTACCCAACCCCAGACAGACACACAGACAGACAGACAGACACACAGGCACACAGACAGGCACACAGACAGGCACACAGACAGGCACACAGACAGACACACAGACAGACACACAGACAGACACACAGACAGACACACAGACAGACACACAGACAGACACACAGACAGACACACCGACAGACAGACAGAGACACAGACAGAGACACAGACAGAGACACAGACAGAGACACAGACAGAGACACAGACAGAGACACAGACAGAGACACAGACAGAGACACAGACAGAGACACACAGACTTGCATTCTGATATTTACTTATGTTCGTACGTAATATATATAAGTTCAAACCAAATGTATGAACATACGTAAAAATTTGACGGCTATAAATAAATAAAAATCATACACACGACACGAACAAGCCCCAATCCCGATATTAAACGAACATCATTTAATCTATAAAAGAACTTATCTTTAATGAAATCTCAATGGTATCTCATACAATCTACTACTACTAGCTACTACTACTAGCTACTACTACTAGCTACTACTACCAGCTACTACTAGCTATTACTACTAGTAGCTACTACTATGCGTACTGCTACTACTACTACTTGTTCCGTTACTCCTACTCTTGTTCTGTTACTGTTACTGCTAATAGAAGTTGTCCTACCACTACTGATACTCGTACTGCTATTCGTACTGCTATTCGTACTGCTATTCGTACTGCTACTTCTACTCGTACTGCTACTGCTACTACTCGTACTTCTACTCGCACTGCTACTCGTTGTCCTACTAACAGTACTTGTAGTGTTGCTGCTACTCCGCGAAGTTATTAACTAGTAGAAGACTGCTCAAATGAATCGACCAGCCATTCTTCGAAACGTTGTTTCGAACCGTAAATTGATTTCAAGAAGTCGAGAAATGTCGTAGCCTTGTCCTGCTGTTTGTAACTCCAAACCAACAATGCTTTCAAATTCAAACCAACTGGACACTCATTGAAGTCGTGCTTCTTAGAACCGGCTGCACTACGCATGAAGAAGCAGTTGTAGCAACCCTTGCCGCTCATGAAATTTTTTGCTTGGAGAGTGCACTTTGATGTACTCGTGTGATAAGGCAAGCAAACTCCAGCACATCGTAAACAAGAGGTCGACTTCCAACAAACACACGAAGTTCTTTTGCAGACGAGACATCTGCTTTCCAATTCTTGCACGACTCGAAACGCTGTGTTCTGCATGTCCACCTCGGTGCGCACTTGCTCACGAGCTACAACAGCAGTCCGCGCGAGCGGTGTAGACCGACAACAATCGCAAACGCCACAATCATCACGCGCAGCACCGAATCGCTCGGAAAAGTGCACCAAACGACACACGCTGTTGTCATTACACCACTGGAAGACGCTCTCTGACGTACATGTTTTGTTGTACTGATCCCAGTCGGTAGTTTCTAACCAGGAGTTCTCGACAAGACGCTTGAACTTCGAAGCGTCAGCCTCCTCACGATGACTTGGCATGGAGGTAGGCACGGCTACCAAAATTCTACCGAAGGAGGTCCGTTGGTTCGTCCGCAATCTACAAATTGCCTGGCAGACTTGTATGAGACTGAAAAGGTATCCGGCCACCACCACCATACAGCACTTCGAATTTTCATTCCCAACTATTCCAATGGAAGTCGTAATCAGCACATCAATCTCTCCGTCCGCCCACTCTTTCGCTGCCTTGACTTGATCCAACTGACAATCGTCTGCTGTTACAAACTGACAACGTGCTGAAGACGACAAAAGCTTGTGGAATGTTGCGCCAAGTTGTTTACTGGCTACGATTATATGGACACAAGAACGCCGACTCGGCCCGAGACCCAAGTGCTTTAGGACTGAATCTCGAACGTTCACAACAAATGTCTTTCGTACTTGAACATCGATTTCAAAACCACGAGGATACGATCCTAGAACGTCTCCACCCTTGATTATTTCAACGTCGGAACCATCCTCTTCTACCGAAAGATTTAGCTTTTTCGCCAAACGACCCAACAAAAAGCTTGGTATCGTACCACTCAGTACGATGACCGGAATTCGAAAACGTGGAAGCTTCCGGATGACATCATAAGCCGGTCGAAACTCCTCTTCCGAAATAATTGTATGCACCTCATCCACAAAGATTCTGGAAAGCAGCTTGGACTTGACCCATTCCTCGATGACATGAGAATGATATCGCACAAGACATTCGAGCGCTTCGAGCGACATGAACGCAATACTCGGTAGAAAATCAGCACCTTCTGAGTTACTGAATGCATCCGGAAGACATGTATCTACGATGTCGCTTCCAGTAAACATACTGAAAGCGACGTGAAGGCCGAGTCGATCGAACTCTTGCTCGCACTTGGAATAATGGTAACCCGTTAGGAAAATGTAAGGAAGAACCACAATTACCAAAACCGATCCTTTTCCGCTGATCTCTCTTGCCAAAGTTGGCACGATCCATGCGAGCGATTTACCCTCACCGCACGGAAGATTCACAATTCCATGTTTGTTAGAAAGCTTCGAAGAAAGAGATAACATCTGCCGCTGTCCAATAGACTTGAACTTCGCCGAAGGACCATAAAGAGCAACGATACTGTCCTCGATATCCTTGTCGGAAAGTACGTTGGACGACACCTCGATGTGAGAGCTGTCTCCCAAAGCGGCATGATAAGAGGCATAGAGATACTCAGGACCTCCGACCAAGCGAGTTCCATACTTCTTTCGTTGTGTGGCCTCTGAATGGCCGGCCATCTCGCTTGCGTCTTTATTTGCTGACAAAAAATTATCCCAACCATTGTTGGGAAAGAGGTAGTTCGAGATCGAATTCCATAGATGACGGATTTGTGTCATAGTAGGAACCTCTTCGAACGAGAAGAGCTCCGAAATGACATTACCAGCCAAATAACCGCGACCAGATCTCACCGGTATCATCTTCCTCGACGCCAAATCCTGTCGAGTACGAACGAGGGCCCGGTAAATTAGGTAGTAGCGCGCAATAACCGGCGGCAACTTGCGAAGTACAGCAAAGCCAACCGGAGACCGATAAGTAAACTTTTTGATTGGAGTAGCTGAGTAATACACCGTCCCACGATGCCATAGTACATGGAACATCGTGGGATCGTCCAACTCAGTCAAGCGCATCGATCCGCCACCGAACCCATGGAAGCTGATCTCTAAATTGGCTATCAACATGTCAAGGTAAACGACGTCGTAGCTTGACTTGAAGTTCATTGGGTTTGGGCTGTTGCGAATAAAGAGGTCCCCACTTGGAGAAGTACCAACCCGTATGGGATTCACAGGATCGACCAAAGACTTGTACCACTCTCCCTCACATATTCGTTCCAAGATGGTATTCATGTTTGACACGACTTCGGGGACTAAAGAAGACCAAATGTCCTTTTCGAAGAGGAACTGGTCTACGCCGACATGCCCAAATTCGTCCAATGTCGTTAGTCGACGCTTGGGCTTCCGCCGCTGCACCTCTCTGAGCTGCCGTACCATTGGCGCGAGAACATGAAGTACTGGAGACTCGCGAATTCTTTCCACTAAAAGCTTGGCATGCTCGTGAACATTGTGTTCATAGGAGCAAAGAACGGAACAGACGGCCGCTCGACAAACCGACATCGACTCAGAAAAGGTCGAGCTTAGAGTACCGCATGAAACCATCGAGATTTGCGAGCTCTTGTCAATCCGGAAAGCTCTCATTATACAATACTCAACCAGCAAAGGATGGATTCCAAAGCTGGGAGTAGATTCGAGCAATAATTCCATAAGCAGTCTAGGTACCGAATAATCGTCTCGGTTGTCGTAGGTACTGATTGCGCCCCGACGGAACAAGAAGCTCAGCAACTTCTTTACTTCCTTTAACAAAAGTTCCGCTTTGTGGCGGAAAGTGTACAAAAAATTTTGTTGGACTTCGTTTAAGTCCTGGCCCTCGAACACTTGCAGGCCCGCCCGGTACTTCCCATTTACCATGGTGACGTCGTACCGGGCGGAATTCAAAAGCCATCTCTCTGCACTATCGTGTATTAAACAAAGCAGCGGCTCTGTGACGTCGTTCGGAGCCGCAAAACTTGCAACACACCACCGAATGTGAGTCTCCAAATTGCCGTATCGTCCAACAATGGGAGTAAACATCGGAACATAATCGTTGGAGTATTCGTCAAGACGAATGAAAGGTACAAGCATCGTTTTCACCGCCTCATAGGAGAAAGCAGTAGTCCTTCGCTGTACTTTGTCAGTCGTCTGGACCGGCAGCGCAAGTACGCCAGTCGCCGACTTGATCAAGTCCGTTCGTCTGACCACCAAAGAGAAATCGCATCGTTTCCGTTGACAATGTCGTTTCGCACTGGACTTTCTAGTCAAGACCTCACCACAAGTCTGACAATAATATCCAGTCACTCCATTATTTGTACTAAGTGGAGCCAGAGGTAGACGTAGTGTACGCTGTCGTTTTGTTGGTGAAGAGTCCATTTCGGAAGGATGAATGGATAGATGGATGGATGGATGGATGGATGGATGGAGCGATTCGAAAGCGAAATAATAAAAAGCTCCGATTAGATAGACCACGTAAAAAATATATCATAGATATTGCTATTGCTATGAGGATTGTCATTCGTTCGTCTACAGGTCATGTCGCATACCCCCCCCCATTTGATGTTCTGTTTATGATATCTAGCCATAGTGATTTCATTTTGAATGCTGGCGCGTCACTTCTCCGTGCTTTCAATGACCAATCAGAAGGTTTCCCTTCATGTCCGGACTTGCACCGGACATGGTCCGGAAAGCTCCTTCCCTCACTTCTCCGTGCTTTCAATGACCAATCAGAAGGTTCCTTTTGCACCGGACTTGCACCGGACATGCACCGGACTGCTCCTTCCTAACACCGAATTTTAAATAAAATATATACGTACATGAAGCTTTTTACTACTAAAATCCCGTGGATTCCTTAGGGTTGGAATTAAATTGTCCTAGGACGTGTCCTCTAGCATGTCCTCCTTTATATAAACGTGCGAACAGTAGAATCATCTACCGTCCGTTGCGCGCTGTTCTCCCCATGAGAATAAAATGTACGGTCATGACAATAATTTACGCTGAGAAGCTGGTTTTAAAAACAATATGCCTTCGATTTCGAAAAAATCTATCCTAACGGTAATATTTTAAAATTGGAATATGCCTCCGATATCGGAGAAACCATCCCAACGGTAATACGATTATTGTTTATGGAATGATAACATCTCAACGAGAAGCTGGATTCAAAAATATAATGCCTCACGATTTCGGAGAAGCTATCGAAATTTTATACCACCACACGAAAGAATCAAAGGCATATTGCAAGAGAGTTTTATGGCATATTCTTCCCCAACCCCTCGTCAACGGTAAAAAATCCCCTAATAGTATCGAACTGACGATTGTCCGACTGTCTACCTTCTCTTTGACCGTCGGTTCGAGCTTTCTTCTGCTTGTCCGGAGTCACCACTACCGCCATTGAATGCTTGGACGAGCCTTCGTTGGTCGAACCTTGAATACGTTCGTTGTCCACGAGTACCAAAGCACGGCTTGCCGATCCCTTTTCCATCTCTTCCTTCTCCAATCTCTCCTTCTCCAATCTCTGAACCTCGGCGAGGTACATGTGATCCTCTTCCGGGGTCGTTTCGAAAACACCGCTGTTGAAATCGTCCATTGCTTTTTTTTATGATATCGTTTCCCTGTCGAAATGATTTCTTCCGAATCGTCCCAAAGATTGATAGATGATATCTTTGGTGAGTCGTAAACCAAAATTTCAAAAATATTTCTTCTGCTATGAAGAGTCGGCGATGAACTTCCGAAATATTTGTTCTCTACGCTGCACAGGTACAAACGTGGTAGAGAAAATCCCATTTTTCCATGTTTCCTTTTTCCAATTTCCGACTTCCGACTTCCAATTACCCAACCCCAATCTCCTGATGCAACCATGCCTCCAAATTCAAAATGTTCGCCCGACCCAATCAAATCGGGATACGTATGTTGCCATTCCAGAGTAAAGGGACCATTCTCCGCAGATTCGACCGGTAGACTTGGTCGATACGCATGCAAATGTAAATCGTAGGCTTCAACAGGAGCGACGCTCGACGCTGCTCCCTCTTGCTTGATTCTCGTGTCATATCCCAGAGTCGCAACCAATACAAGAGGTCGTTCTTGAGTATGCAAAGGCCGCGATCGCCATCGTCGGCGCAGCATGTGTTGTGTGGTGTGTCCAGATACTGCGCCGCAGAAGCCCGATCACCAGCAGTGCCCGCTGCTACTGTTTGAAGAGGCATCTCGGCAGGTAGGGCCTTGAACTGCCGGGAGTACACGAACTCCATTCCCATTGGGTCTTCGAGTGCACTTTCGGTTGAGTGGAAATGAAAGACTCTGAGCAGTCTACCGAAGAAGTTGCTTTCGAGAAGAGTCGCCAAGCGTCCATCAGCCTCCACAAATTCCTTCTTGAATTCGTCAAACACTGGGGTATTGCGACGCCAAATGTGCATCATCAAGAATCGAAGTTCGTATCGGGACTTTGCAGCATAGTGCCTTCGTAAAGCCCAGGAATTGTCTGTTTTGGACCCTTCACTTCCGTACTGGATAGTCTTAAAGTTGATACCGCGATTCGCGATATCTTGTGGAACTTGACCAAGCCAGCCGGGAAGGTAGTCGACAAACCATCGATTAGCAAAATCTACAACCAGCTGGAGAGTCGATTCTGTAGCAGGATCGATCTTCCGGTACCATAAATCACGCAGGTACCGCATACGTGCTTCAAGATTTTCTTTTGACACTGCCATCTTGAAGAACCACTTTGCCCAGATCTCTGGACTCTCATCTGGTCGAATCAAGTGGCGAATGTTGGAGACGACAGTAGAGAGTTTCGTAGTGACCAACGTCAAGTCAAGACCATGGTTGTCTTCGTGGTCATCTTCATCGTCGTCTTCCTGTTGGGACTGGGGGAAAATTTCCCGGATCTTCTCAGGAGTGACAACACGATGACAGATGGTCATCCAGTCACTACATATTGCAACTAGTTTGGCATCGGCACAAGGAGTCCTGATGTTGCCATCCGTCTTGGGTCCTTTCTTCTTGGGTTCGTTCTTGTGGCGATTGAAGTTGGATGTTGACTTCGTAGATTTGGCAAATCGTGCAGAACACTCTGAGCATTTTAATTGATGTACCTTGTCTACAAGGACTTGATCCTCCGTCAGCCGAGAACCTGCTTCTTTCAATTCTGAAAGTGAATCCGAGTAATTCTCATTGAACTTTGTAGCATCTTCGATGTCGTAGATGAGGTCTTCATGTTCGTTCAAAAGGTGTTGATAAATGTTGAAAACGGGCTTTTCACAACTTTTACAAAAGTGACCAAACGGAGAATATCCGATGATCAAGTCGGGAGACCAGGATTGAGAATCGCCAGATGGCGTCACAAAGTTTCCTCCCCGTTTCCGTTGTGATGGAGGCTCCATGATGTTGTTGTTGTTGTTGTTGTTGTTGTTGCTGTTGCTGTTGCTGCTGCTGCTGCTGCTGCTGCTGCTGCTGCTGCTGTTGCTTTCTTATTTTGACAAGAAAGTAAGTGGATGCTGTCGCTGTCACTGTCGCCTGCCGCTGTCGCTGTCGCCCGTTGTTGCTGCTGCTTTTGCTTTCTTATTTTGACAAGAAAGTAAGTGGATGCTGTCGCTGTCACTGTCGCCTGCCACTGTCGCTGTCGCCGTCGCCCGTCGCTGTCATCGCCGATGCCGTTGCGTCGACGACGTGGAGATGTTGGTTGTCGCATGAATGGATTTACCAAAAAGCTTCTCACTTTTGGTAGGATGATGATGATGATAATGGTGTTGTCGTTTGGTGGAAGTACCGGTAGGAGTCAATCGGGTTGGGCGTGGGAATCGACATTTCCTCTCATTTTGTCGCACACAGACGACATTGCTCGACCAATAGAAATAAGGCCGCATCAACTCTCGGCCCACGAACGGCCCACGCATACGTCAACTAGAACATGATCATCACACGATACAAAAGCGTCGTAGTATTTCTACACAAAAAGACGTAGGCAGAGATAATAGGCCGCTTTTTCACGCCATGAATGTATTCGTTGTACGCGTCTTGTCCGATGCGAGTAAAGGATTCATCCTGTTCTTTGTCCCATTGTTCATTGTACAACAAACGTCCCGTCTCGAGGTCGATCTGGAGCATGAACCCATCAGTGTCGTCTTCTACCGTAGTAGCAGTGCTAGTGGTACGCGAGGTTGTGGTTCCTCCCGTACTTCCAGCGAGGAAGAGCAAATCTCCTGATGCAACCATGCCTCCAAATTCAAAATGTTCGCCCGACCCAATCAAATCGGGATACGTCTGTTGCCATTCCAGAGTAAAACTACTACTGATACCACTGTCACTATAATAATACAACTACCACAATACTACTACTACCATACGACTACCACTGCTACTGCTACTACTACTATACCTTGTTGCTAACTCACTAATCCTACTTACCCTTGTTCCTAATCCCACTTGCCCTTGTTCCTAATTCCACTTGCCCATGTTCCTATTCCCATTTTTCCATGTTTCCTTTTTCCAATTTCCGACTTCCGACTTCCAATTACCCAACCCCAGCTGCTAAAGAAAGAAAAGAAGGACGAGGACGAACCGCTCTTGTATATGATACGACTTGCATTAGGATAGAACAGTACACGTTTATGCTGCCTATGTAATTATATTTCTCATTTGGTTGTTGCTTTGAAGTATAGAGTAGCTAGCTGCTAGCTACTCCTATAAGTCTACAAGCATTCGAATCAAGATTTAGCTTGATGTTATCCCATCAATACAGGTACCGGTAGCTACTGACTCTACTCTCTCTACTACTACAGCGCAGATGATCCCGTTCGGGTGAAAATAGTCCATTGAGTCAATCAATCGGACTGTCTACTCTAGTAGCTAGTGTCGCTGACATCGTTCCGGCGCAAGAGAGATTCATTGCTCTCGACCGTCAAGGTAGCAGCTAAATTAGACAGTGCACTTTTTCGCTGCTTTACGATATCTCTACTACTAGTAGAGAGTAGTAGAGTATGAAGAGGAGTCGACGAGACTACCGGTATGTATCACGCTATTAAAGGTCCAATTCTACGTAAAATCGGCGGGCGTGCTCATGAAGTTCCCATCACAAACGCGGCAGTATGAGTACAAGTATGTAGTACGAATAGGCGAAGTATCCAAGATCCTTTTTCATCACTCTTTACATCTCCTGACATTCCGAACGCGATCGACCATGGGAAGTGCACAATGCACGAATCGAAGTTGCTTGCTAATACAGTACAGTACTGCACGAACACCTCAACTGATCAACAATGAACGCTGAATAGTAAGTCAACCACGGATTTAGTTTTAAGAGCTGGATTGGCAGTGTCGTGGTCGAGAGAGTTTTCGCTCTCGAGCGCTGCAATAGAAGAGTCGTCGAGTTATATTCTTCGCGTTTTCTTTTCGATGGCATGTTCTTACCGTAGTGCTGCTGCGCTCTTTATTTCACTTCTTCTTGCAACGCAATTTCCATCACAATCACAACGACAATGACAGCGACTATCTTTTCAAACTCTTAATTATTGGCGATTCGGGTGTCGGGAAATCATGCTTGCTGCTTCGATTTACGGACGACACTTACACGGATTCGTACACTTCCACCATTGGAGTTGACTTTGTACGTAATACGTAATACTTGTGCGGTGGACTGGTATGCTCTACGGAAGGATTCGTGAGAGTGCAAGTCTTCGTGGCAACACCGCACTGCCAGTCTTCTCACGACTTTCAATCTCCTTCGTCTCGTACTGGTATATTACAGAAAATTCGAACGACCGAGTTGGATGGGAAGACGATCAAGTTGCAAATTTGGGATACTGCCGGTATAGAACGATTCCGAACCATCACCTCGTCTTATTATCGAGGAGCCCACGGCATTATTGTAGTCTACGATGTGACGGATCCCGCTTCCTTTCAAAATGTTCGACAGTGGCTCAGTGAAATTGATCACAATGCCGGAGAGACGACACAAAAGCTTTTGATCGGGAACAAGGCCGACTTGAATGGCAAACGGGCCGTGTCGAGTAAAGAAGGCAAGGACTTTGCCGACAGCATGGGCATTGAATTTTTGGAAACATCGGCCAAGACTAGTCAAAACGTAGAACAAGCCTTTCTGAGCATGGCGGCCAAAATCAAATCCAAAATGATGAGTCAGCCTCCGGCGCCCCATGCTCCACTTCCGACTCCTATTTCTCTCAAGGGACAATCCGTCAACGCCGGCAAACGCTTCTGCTAAAGAAAGAAAAGAAGGACGAGGACGAACCGCTCTTGTATATGATACGACTTGCATCAGGATAGAACAGTACACGTTTATGCTGCCTAGTATGTAATTATATTTCTCATCTTAGCTACTCCTAGCATTCGAATCAAGATTTAGCTTGATGTTATCCCATCAATACAGGTACCGGTAGCTACACGGTCGGCATCACTAAGAGAGTTCGCGAGCTCTCCGGTTCGACGAACACTCTCGGCATGATCCGTTTTCGGCAATCACGATTGAAACCCGTCCTGCTTTCCGTATTGATCGACCAAATTTTCCAGCACGGTAGCAATAATCGTCTTTGAAGCACCGCTGCATCTCATCATCCACAAAGTAGCGCCATTTTGTTCGAGAGCAGCATCACGTTGTTGCATTTTCAATCGGCAAGCTGCTTGATCACCGCCATCTTCGGCTTGGGCGCACTCAAATAATTCTGGACTTAACGCAGACAAGAGCCTTGTGGAGCAGCAGAGCAGGCGTACAAGTTACCGAAGAGCTACAGTAGCCACGCCAGTGGTAGTACAGTCGTTGAAGAAACCGTAGTGGTAAACGCCGTAGTCATTGGGGAAACGGGAACGGATGATGATGATGATACTAGCAGTATTGTAGTCCTCTACAACTACTAGTGCACCGCGCGGCCATCGACTTCCCGAACCATCTGATAGACTTCCACGAGTCCGACTTCGAAGAAATCTCCTGCCAAGGGTTCGTTATCAAATCCAGAGGCCGGCGAGGATTCACCCTTGGTCAAATCTTCATTCAGCCGCAACCCCGAAGTGCCATTGGGATTGCCTCCCATACTAATTAGATTACGCGTACTTACTTGAAACTGTTCCAGTAACGCCGTCGCATTGTCGCTGTTGTGTGACGATGAATCTTCTTCGGGATCATCCGAAAGCAGATTCTTGAGCTCTTTGGGGTGCCACTTCCAGCATTTGGTCTCTCCGTCCATCTTTTCTTCGACGATTCGAAAGAGAAAACAAGAGCCGTCGCCGTATACTCTAGTAGATGGCTGCCAAGTCTGTGGCGCATACATCCCAATGACCATTTCCTTCTTTGTGGATATGGGCTCGATGAGCATGATTGTTCGTCGAGCCTTGGCCACGTTTCGATAGAGATTCTCCAGTGTTCTGCCATGGTGGTTGGTAGAATAAATCAGTTCCAACTTGGTAAATCGTAGACTCAATGGAAGCCATTCCGCAAGTTTGGTCCGAACGACAGTGGACTCGGCAAGCTTGGGAACGATGGGCTCCGCATTCGGATCCTCCGGCTGCTTGGCGGGGACCAGACCGAGGGGCTTGACTACCACTATATCCGAATCCGAGAAGTCCGAATCCTGTTGCATTTGTTCTCTCCAATGCTGTTCTTCTTCGAGTTGAACGATTCTAGAAATGATGGGTCGTCTTGGAAATCGAAATCGTTGTCGAATGCCCCTGCCGTGCACTCCATAGGCTTTTTTGACGAGTAAATCGAAATTGAATGCCTTGGGTGAGTTGCAGAACTTGAGTAGTCCATCCCACCAACTGGTCTCGAGCTCATAAATGAAAAACTCCTTCCACTCTCGTTGATACAATACAGCCAACGCGACTCCAAATCGAAACAGTGCCTTGGTACCTTCTAGCGTATAAATATCCATGATTCGGTCGACGTATTGTTCCGGGAGGACGCCGACGAAAAAGTCTTGAAAGATGGCTTCCGTATACTTGTCTTCGACGCCTTTCTCTCGCATAGTCTCGACGGTATGCGGATGGAGCTTTCCCAGAATGGCCATGAAGCCCCGGCAGACTCCCTTTTCTTCTGATTGCGTAGTCGCCATGTACCATGTGGAATGAATTGCCATTTCACGAAGAGCACAAAATGCATACGACTCTCCCATCGATCCAAGTAGAATAGAAGCCACGGTAGGTAGAAGGGGCGCATAATCGATATCCACCAAGACACTGCTCAAGGAGTAGAGTACTTTTTTGAGAGAATACTTTCCTGGATACTCGGCGACTCGAGTCCAAATCGTGGGATGTCCGAACGAAACTTGTTGCATGTCGGCTTCTTTCAAATGATTATTATCCCACACGGATTGATACGCATGGTCTAGAACCCGTACTTTTGCCAGCGTTCGATATTCATGAGCGAGTTTGAGATCCTGGTGTGGATAAGACGCTTGGATCACATTGGAAAGCCATACGGCACATCGAAGCGCGGCGGGAATGCCTTTTCGAATCATCTAAGAGAGACGAGTAGGAACATACGTGAACGGGGAGGATTGAGAAGGAACAGTCGATGGATTCTACGTATACCTTGTGGCGAGTCACATCAATTAAAACATACGAACGCTCTTCTCCGATTCACACTGATATCGTACTCACCCCTTTTAATAGATTCGGATCTTCGTCTTCGCTGACCTTTTCTTCCTGAGGGCCTCTCCAAAAGCGTCGCCGCTGCGGAACCTTGACAAAGAATAAAGGCACCCGATCGTTCCATTCACTGGGGATCCGCTGGTCAATTTCTCGATGTTGGAGCGTATCCGTCGAGTTGATAAACATTTGCATCAACGACGGTGGAGCGTCGTTGGCTTGCGTCATGGTCAGAATATCAGCCTGCTGCTGATCCGCCGGCGGTGGTGCTGCTGCCATTTTATTAACGTATCAATGCTCTGCACAAGCCCTGAAGTGAAATCAGTCGATCCGAAGAGAATCTGGAATAGCAACGCGATATATCGATGCTGTTATTCAATTTCTTTGTGAAGATGCTTCGAAAGTAGTAGCGATGTCAAATATGATGGGCGTGCCTGCATGTGTCGCATGTTGGCATCATCTCATCGCTTCTCGCTTCCGCTACCGGTACGCTTCCAGCTCAATCCTCAATATTTATTTTCAGAATCTCCAAGTCGTGACTTGTGACACTCTTTGGGATCCAACGCATACATTTTTCGGCCTTGCTCGCAGGGTGTATGTTAGAACATTCAACGCTGTATAATTTGAACACGCCGGCAAGTCGTTTGAGAGCGCCCGCCAATGCGACATTGTGGGTTAGGTACTCTTCCACGCATGTATCGTACCTACCTGAATACATTCGAACGAACCCGCGCGCAAGCAAAAATCCGATGATCGACGGCCATTCATTTTTCGTGCAAGTCGTCGCGCGCTTTTCTAACATCATCTACCTCCTCATCCTTATCCTTGGAAGAACATGCCACCATCGTTGATCATTCGATGCACATGACATCTACTGCAACACTAACCACATTCCACCTTGATCGCAATTAGTCATCATGGGAAAGAAATCGAAACGAAATCGATCGTCCAAGCCCGAATCTGCTGCTGCTGCCGCTGGGGATGAGAAGCGGGTAGCTCCGGCGCAAAGAGTAGTAGAAGAAGAAACTGCCGAGAATCTGCGCTTTGAAGATCCATTTGTGGATGAAGTCATTATCGAAGACGAAATAGTGGAAGAAGGAGACGACAGTGATGACGCCGATGATGTTGCCGATGACGCTGAGGAGGATGGTATGGACGTAGAGGTAGTGCAGTCTTGGCACCCACTGATGGGAGGGACGCCACCCGACGAGCCCTTGGAAATGGATCCTTCGGCGTACAAAATGTACCACACTCTGACGCCTGAGTGGCCATCGCTCAGTTTTGACTTTCTCAAGGACAACCTTGGCGATGCGCGGCAACGATTTCCGCACTCGTTGCAGGCTGTGATTGGAACCCAAGCTGACACTGCCGAGAATAATCAATTGACGGTCCTCAAAATGAGCGATTTGTCCAAACTGCCACAAAAAGACGACGACGAAGATGTTTTGAATGATGACGACGATGACGATGGATCTTCGTCTTCTTCGGACGAGGAAGATGTGGATCTCGATCCTATTATGGAACACTACTCACTACCGCACTATGGTGGAGTCAACCGAGTTCGTGCCATGCCACAAATGTCTGATATCGTCGCGACGTGGAGTGATGTCGGAAAAGTGCACATCTTTAACATTGCCAGTCTACGAGCACGATTTAGCACTTCGGAAGGGAAAGTATCCTCCGCTCCAGCATCTAATTCCAACAAGAATAATTTGGTATTTACTCACGAGGGACACGGCATTGAGGGCTACGCTCTCGATTGGTCACTGGCAAAGGAAGGAAGTTTGGCGACTGGAGACAACAATGGAAATATACACCTGTGGACGCCTCGACCTGATGGAGGGTACGAAGTGACTCCTTCATATGAAAGTGTTGGTGGAGTATCCGTCGAGGAGCTTCAATGGAGCCCCGGTGAGAGCACTGTCTTTTGCGCCGCCGAAAGTGGCGGCTTTCTCTCCATTTACGATACTCGAGCACCCCATCGTGCCATGTTGCGCCATTTGACGCACGAAAAGTCAAAAGCCGACGTCAATGTTGCGAGCTGGAATCGTCATGTCAGTAATCTACTGGCCACCGGAGGCGACGATGGTACGCTGAGTGTCTGGGACTTGCGACAGTTTTCGGCCAAAGTCGACATACCGGCTCCTCCACTCGCCCGATTCTCTTGCCATAAGACGCCCATTACTTCTGTCGAATGGCATCCTACGGATGAATCAATGTTGGCTGTGAGTGATACGGTCGGTGCGTATATTTACGATTTGAGCGTCGAAGAAGATACCGACAAGTCGAGTACTACTACTACGCTGGTGGCAGATATTCCGCCCCAACTGCTCTTTTGTCATTCAGGATCACAAGACTTTAAGGAACTTCATTGGCACCCACAGATCTCCAGTTGCATAATGACCACGGCCTATTCGGGGTTCTCGGTCTTTATTCCATCGAATCTTTAAGGATCCCAATCCAGTAAAATCAATTCATATACGACAAGTACTGAGAGAATCGATTACTACTGCTATGGAGTACTATCTACATTCGATAGCTGGGACTAGCTTCCCTATGGTAGCACCAGTAGTAGTGTACTCTTCGGAGGGCCACCATTGCGCATTGCCATTCATGATTCTTCAACTGCGGGTTGGTCGTTCTCGTTGCCGCGGCACGCGGTTCATCATCATGTGGCAGCAGGAGCCAGCATGATCATGCGTTCTACTACTAGATTGCAGTTAAAAGCGTAGTACTATGGTATCTTGTACCTTGCTAAGTGGAGCTCCTCTCTCGAGTCTCGCGAACCGATACGACTACTTGCTAGAAGCGCTGCGAATGAGTTGAGCTGTGCCCGTACCGGTAGAGAACCGGTAGGTACAAGTAAGTCTAGCTGCCAGAGTGCTTAATTGGTCCGTCCGTTGCTCCGAGCATAAATTTGTCATCCACGTGGAGCTCCGAGAGGTTGGGTACGCGTTGGTTGAAGTGAGCGTGAATTTACCCCTATGCAATACGAGCAAAAGCACTATCGAAACGAAGATTGCTCATGCCTCTTCCCGAAAGGGGGTATTGTCAGACGCACGCGCGAAAACTCCTGCCGCAACCAGTGCATTCGCGTATCATCTGAAGGGGGAAAAGACGAAGCCCAACACCAACGTCGAACAAAAATAATAATTCGTCACACACCGACCATAAACGACGGCATCATCGCCCTCGCATTGCCGCCGTGCCTTCTGATTGCCATTGTCATCATCGCTTCTCGAATAATCCTCATTGTGAATGCTGCGATTTGCCGGACTTATCTCCCTGTGGCAAATACTTCAATCATCAGTGACAGAAAGGAACGAAATAACACTTGCGAATCGTTCGACCCGATTCTGATCATTCTTCCGTGAGAACAAACGCCCCGATTTCTTTTCAACAACAGCAATCATGGCGAGCGTTGCTATCAAAGAAGCAATAGTTCCGACCCCTTCGGGCATGCCGACGTCGGATCCGATGCCTCCCGCTACTCCTTCCGCCATGGTCGACGCCGTCGTTGTTGCATCGAATTCTTCGTCTGGAACGGGAAAGCAGAAGTCCAAGATTCCGGATTCCTCAGTTGACTCAATCGACTCAGCATTGCTATCCGCCCTTCGCGACCACCGAGAACGTCTTGGTTTGCTCAAGTTGGAGCAAATGTTCTTGGATTTTGTGAATAAATCGGATTGTCTCTACTGGGACATCGGTGGTCCCATGAATAGCTGGATCCGTAATAGCAAGGGCGAGTGGGTGGGAAACAACAACAACAACGACGGCGGGCCCATTCGGCCTCAAACGACATTTCAACGATGCATTCTCCATCGTCTTGGCGATCGCTTTCAGATCACCCGTGAACCTCAAGACGATGGTTTGATTCGAATTTTCAAGACTCCTCAAACGGATGTGCCCTCTCGACTCTTATTGAACGTTCCCTCGTCGGAATATCAACTGAGTCATTCGTCCTCGTCTCATTCTCTGGAGCAACAAATGGACCAGCAATTGTCCCTCCAAGACAGCAGTAGTAGTGATCCTAATACTGTTTCTCAGTCTCAAGCGTCTTCTTTGGCAGTGGCAAATACTAACCCACTTCTTCAAGGCAACGGGGGCAAGCCTCGCAAGATGAAGATTATGAAACGAAGCAGCAACAGCAACGTTTCTACCGGATCCACAAAGAACAAGTCCAAGTCGTCCAACGGAGCCTCGTCCGTGTCCGACAAGGAACGCAAATATGCCGAAGCTAGAGCTAGGATCTTTCAACAGTCGCAAGAAGAAGCAATGGCTGAAACCTTGCCAATTTCGACCCAAGACGATGCCGCTGCTGCTAGTATTAGCAACAGCATGAGTACTTCGGCGCCCGCCTCGATGGCCTCTTCCTTGACTGCCAGCAGTGCCGAATACGTTCCCAGTTTTTCCAGTGCTGCTCCTTCGATGACACCTTCGATGACAAGTACTAGTAGCAATAGTAGTTCTAATCCCTCGGCAGCCGCTGCTGCTCAAGATTCCAGTTCCAACAAGCCGAGCAAGGCAACGTGGCGGAATCGGCAATCGGAAATGAATGACCCCGACTTTCAACGCCAGCGTCATCGACGGCCCGCCGCTCCTCCAGCTAGCGCACCCACGCCGATTGGATATGGATACGTTCAGCCAATACCAACCTCTACTATGGTTGCTGCTGCGGCTGCGAATACTTCCTACTATCCTCCCGCGACCTCGGTGGCAGGTGTCACACCATATACCGCTGCAGCAAGTGCTTCTGCAGGACGAGGAGGCTACCACTATCAACAACCCCTACAACAAGGCGGAGCCAATAATTACTATGGCGGTATTCAAGCCTATGCGCCCCAGCATCAGCATCAGCAACCCATGATATATCCATCCGCTGCTGTTTACCACCATACTCCGGACTATCGCCGCAGTCATTCCGCGTCGGAAGCGGCTCCTTCCATTCATAGTTCTGAGGAATTTCCTTCGCTGGGCGGACGATGACGATGAAAGGCGGATCTTACAACAGGCATGGGCATTTCGGCCACTACTTCTACTATTAGTAGCTAGTAGGACTTCTCTTGCGATAAGTCTTATTCATTCGTACTCTTTGATTTATTCTCTCTGCTGTCTCTATACTAGTAGATCTGAGCCTCGACCGGCTACTCTACGACGTAGATAGTCTCGTGAAGTATTGAAATGAGGCAGCGCAAATGCAATACCTACTAGCTACTAGTGGCTCGAAACCAGCAGCTCGTCTTCCTGAATCTAAGAGAGTAAATTCGAATATCAAGCTACGAAGCAGGAGGAAGAAGAGCAGTGGCGGAAACTTAGTCATCAACATTTTCTGCCAATCGGCTGGAGTTTAGGGTTGTAGACTACGGATTGTCGATGCAACTCCAGCACTACGGGCAAAAACAGATGGCATAAATACTACTCAAATGCCACTCCAGCAGCCAAATCAACAATCATTTCATATTCCAGGGTAGTAGACTGAGAGACGATCTCAAGCGGCAGACTTTATCTACTCGTCAAAATGTTGCAGAAGGATAAAGAAGAAAGAATATGGTAGTAGACTAGGAGGTAGCTCGTGCTTGAATGTACAAGGGTCGTAGACTAGGGATTGTCGACAGGCTGGTGTATTATCGAATAGAGAGAGAGAGAGAGAGTACTCAAGACTAGGTTCGATGAGGACGATCTCGTCTAGCCACAGTCTCTACTCGTCGACAACTTTCAGAATGATAAGGTTCTAGTAATTCAACTCAACCAAGCCAAATCGATCATGTAAAAGATGATGGCTGGATGGTAAACTGTAGTAGTTTCTCTTTAGGCTTCGACTTCCATTCGAACAATATCGACATCTGCCAAACCAACTCGCGCCGGGTGCGGCGTAATGATGGGTGCCCCCAAGGTCGGAGTCAAGCCGGGATGCATGGTCAAGACGGCCGAATGTTGGACCATGGCACGGATAGGTCCAACTTCGTTGGGCTTGACGTCATTGCGACGATAATCCTTGGTGCCGTCCATACGAACAATACAAACATCGCAGTTGCTTCCCGATCCCAAATCGTTAAAGATTCCGGCACAGACACTGCGTTTGACGAGTTCCACTGCTTCTTCTTCATTCATATCTTCCTTCCAGCTGGATTCCATAACTGCCATGGCAGCGAGCGAACCGGAGCCCATGGTAGTGTAGTTGGATTTGGCAGTACTTCCATGAGGAGCAATTTGATAGACGGCAGGGCCGTTCAAGTCACATCCTCCCAAAATGAGTGCCGCACTGATATGTCCTTGATAACGATACAAGCGTCGCTTCAACAAGGTACAGGCCGTCACGACCCGGCTGGACGAGTGGGTGTTCATGCGCAAGAGTTCAAGTTGCGAGGCAATCATCTGGGTGATCATTTCCGTGTCGGCCGCCGTACCGGCACCGCAGCACATGAGGTTGGGCGCCAAGTAGTGAATCTTTTCACAGTTCTTCTCGGCGACTTCGGACCCCGAAGTGGCGCGAGTATCAGCACCCAACACGACACCGTCCTTGTAGACGACCGCGACAATGGTAGTTCCGGTCTTTTTGCCTTGGGGAAGCTTGTCGCTCCCCTTCATGCCCAACAGCATGGAATTGCGGAGGGCATTGTCAAAGTCAAATCCAGCGGGCGGAGGGCCGGACATGTCGGCTTGAGTCATTTCAGATGCCATTGTGGTGTTATATTGTTTTGGTATGGAGTTATGGTAGTCGACTGAAATGCAATGCTCGAACAATACAATGCTGAGATGGATGACTAATGTATCCAAGGTCAAAGGATGAGCTCTCCATGAAGAACGCGACGCGACGCGACGCCTCCGCCATGGTGGCCGAAGACACAAAACACAAAAATCGATCACGACGGAAGCCGGTCGATCTCTGTCGAAGAAATGGACTCAATGGACTAAGTTTTTGATCAGAACATTTCAGCCAATCAAAACGCGATCAAACAATGGATGACTGATGGAAGGCCAGAATCTCGAAGAAACTTCGACCGATACGAGTACTCTCGCTCTATACCCTATTAGTACTAAAGCCAAAGAGAGTGGTAGCATGACGTTTCATGGAATCTACTCTAGCTTTGTGCAGTACATTGAATATCTCTAGTAGACCATAGTAGAGTTCTAGATATTCGAACAAGTGCTACTACGAGTTCGTCTTCTTGTTCTTCACCGTACTACTAGTACAACAAGCTACTATAGTGTACCAACATACAGAGTATGCTAGTATCCGAATCCAGCTCATGAAAGTCAAATATGTACATTACAGTAACGCAAACAGTTAATATTAGCTTAGTCTTTGATCCAATATTCATCCTCGTCGCCTTTAGTTCTTTACTGCTAGTACTAGTACTACTAGTCTTCGGGTTTTCTCATATGATAGTCCAATTTGCGAAATGTTTCGACGGTTTGAGGATTATGCCGTCCCAGTCGTGCCGTTTGAATAATCAATGCCTTGCCATAATGGACCATGGCGGCCGTCGTATCTCCCTTCCCAGCATACGAATCGCCCATGTGATGCAACGTCCGGGCCGTAGCCTCGTGGTCCCGTCCCAAATTCGTCTCAAAGATATCCAACGCCTTTTTGAGTTCACGTACTCCCCGATCATAATCCCCCTGCGCATTCAATACAATTCCCAATTGATAATACGTACAGGCCGTATCTTCATGACCTTTTCCCCATACGAGTCGACCGAGTGTCAAGGCCCGTTTGAGTTCCGTCAATGCTTGATCGTATTCTTGGGCTTGACAATACGTAATTCCTAATTGATAATACGTCGACGCCGTATCGGGATGTTCTTTGCCGACGATTTTGCGTCGGATTTCCAGCGCCTTGTGCATTTCCACCACGGCGCTCTGAAATTCTCCCTTTTGCTTGAGTGCCTTGCCCAATTCCATGTATTGATGAGCGATTTGTAAATCAGGATTCCAAGAATTCGTCTTTCCGTCATCAAATTGACTCAACTGAGGAAAGGCACCCGCCGAGGCATGCTGCAAACTAATCTTGTGCAATTGCGCATCCGTCAATCCTTTGGGTGATGACCGACGAGGCGAGGACTTTTTGGCTTCTGTCGTTTTGGTGGTGGTGGTTGGAGGACTGGATTCGCGACGACTGGATCGGCCTCGACCTTTTCCTTGTTTTCGAGGGGGAGGGGCAGATGCTTCTTGTTCTTCGCTCTCACTACTCTCACTTGTGCTCTTACTACTCGAAGATGATGATGACTCTGAAGATTCCGATTCCGACTCGGACTCTTCCTTCTTTTTTCGAGAAGCTCGTTTCTTATCTTCCTTTCGTTTCGGCATTTTGATATTATGCTTTGTGTAGTTCTGGTGCTGTATCGGGTGATGCTTGTTGTAGCTAATAGAATATCTCAAAAGGATCACGTACTTTTCACGTTATATCAATTACCACAGCAACAACAGCAATGAATATCAATCTGACGATTGCGACATTGCTCAGTTGTTGTTGTTGTTGTTGGTTGTAGATAGAGGAGTCTTTTAGCCACAACATAATAATGCATGATGGGCGGGCGCTTCCGAATAATTCATTCCTTCTCGGCGGCCATTTTTGTCTTGTTTTTACCCAAAAATGGCCGACTGGCTGGCTCGCTCGGAACGGATTGAATGAATGATGCACATTGAGACGTCCGACTTCGTTCGTCAAAGTTCGTTCGTCGTCTCCTGTTCGAAAGAGGATGATGAAGAAAGATGAAATGATGACGAAAACCGCGCGTGCGTCGTCTGTCATGGTCCCGCCGATCGTCGCTGGCCACAGCCGCGGACCGACCGCAAAAGATCGCACTTTACACTACCGGTACTACTTTTGCGTGTTGCTGCTGCCGCTTCATCAATTCCGACAGTATTAACTCTATCCTGTTGTTGTACTAACTTCTGACCGATATATATTGCTATACTCCACCATTATATTTCACAATGGTACGTTGGTTGGTGCTTGTGTTTCGATGGAATGGATACACAGTACGAGTATCATTATTCAGTGATATGCTGCGCGGAGCATCAGCATACATGCAATATGCTGATCGCTTAGCTTTTTGTGTGCGGTGGTTTTACTCGTACTCGTACTCATCCTCTCTTCCATCCCATTCATTATATTCCTATCATTCCTATCACTATGGTTATCGTTGTAGTCCCAATTCATAGTCAATCCCAAACCCTTCCTTGCCGATTTGACGGGCAAGATTGTGCAAGTTCGACTCAAATGGGGAATGGAATACAAGGGACGGTTGGAAAGTTCCGATGCGTACATGAATTTGCAGCTCTTGAAGACGGAAGAATATATTGATGGTGAAATGGCCGGATACTTGGGAGAAGTCCTCGTACGATGTAACAATGTATTGTACATCAAAGCCGCCGATGAACAAGAAGAAGACGAAGAAGAAGGAAGAGGAGGCAATGATGATTCGGCCGAAGAAGGAGGCGCTATGCATGAATAGAGTACGAGCGGGAGCATGAAAGGTACGACAAACAAGAAGAATGGAGATTGTGATTCGTATCAAGTATCAAATCATGTATATATACAAGTATACAAGTATGTATGCATTTCGAAGGACGATAGAAGAGTTTCCGAATGGCTCGATCCTTCTTTCCGCGAGGGAGGGAGTGTAGATTCTACGGGGTTCCGAAAGGAACCATCACAGGTCTCGTATCGGGCTGCTGCAAATCAACTACAAGCGTTGAGGACCATGGTCGAAGGACCACTTATCACCAACCCATATCTGACGAATAATACCATTGATACATATTGAAACATGGATACAACGTACACTCACATTCACATTCATGTTTGGATTCGAATCTCACCGCTACCTTTCTCTTTTTCTTCTGTCTTTAGATCGAAACGAGGAGGAGGTGGCGACGGATACTCCTCACAAGCGAAGCATTGCTGATACCCCTCCTACCGATCATCGAGCTCTCTAGCTAGTAGAGTAGTAGTGGAGTGCGAGCGACCAGATGCTGGGAATGAAATGAAATGAAACGGGGTACGTACGTACGTTTCCTTCTTGTGGTTATTTTAGTTATTTTATTATTCTACACTCGAACTCGACAAAGGGAACAGAGGAACGAGCTATGTAATACGAGTACTCTACCAGTACTGTACGAAAAATGCGGCATGCACGTCTTGATCATGTATAAACTAAACAGATTTATTTTTGCTGCACTACTGTCGCTCGCAGAATCCCCTCCTTCGTTTATCATGTTTCCACTTCACTTCACTTTAATCTTCTACTACGCCAGCTGCTGCTGGCGTAACCGTCCGAGAAACCACTATCTTTACGTGCATCAACATCCAATCAATATCCGATCAGAAACTGATGGTCGTTTGCTTGTATCAATGCAAGATTCTTTTGACAGGCCGAGGAAGTCATTGAAACCAAAGCTTGCAAAACGAAAGTGAGCGGGCCGACGAAAAGCTAGCAATCCAAGACCAATACCTACGCGACGACTCGTACCTTCAAGAAAGATCCTCTACTACGGTCCTACTATTTCTCTCTTTGAATCGCCGCCGGAGCGTTATACTGCCAAGAACGTCGATCTACTCCTTGACACTTCTCTACTACTTTACTATTCTTAGAGTCGTTTGTTCTTTCCGCTACGGCACGAGTCGATAGATTGTCACGGCTTCGCGGGCACGGTCGAGCGACTCGGGCACCCAGTGCTCCAGCCGACGGATTGGACTCAAGCGATGCTGTAGAGGAGCGATGGCGTGATAAAGGAGATGCACATCGAGAGCCGCGTACTCCAGAAAGTTGGAAGGAATCGGGCGGCGGGTCCAAAGATCATAATCCATACCGTCCAACTCTCGGATCAAATGCTTGAGCGGATGAGTTGGAAGATCTAACCGCTCCAACATACCATTGAATCCGATGGACGCTAGTAGTATGTACGAATGGTGTCCAGAGAAGCCGACGCCGCTGTTGCTACTTTCTTCGAAAGGATCGTCGTCTTGCCAGATTGAATGAACTACAAGTTGCGTATCGACAACGCCTTTCAAGTCGGAAACGAAGCCATGACGATCCATCGCTTGGGCGTCGCATCGAATGTCATGGAAAAGTTTGATAATACGATCCGATTCTAATAATGGCTCGCGCAAGGCCTGGCAAACCTCCTCGGCTCCCAAGACATGACAATCAATAACGTAGATACCGCTAGCCGTCGCCATCTGCAACAAATGGAGATTGTCTGGCACGCCCTCGCAATCCATCGCTACAAACTCTTGTTTCTCCGACAAAAAGACTGGATCCGATCGAATCAAGGATTCTAACGACTCTTCTGTCGACGGCCCAAGAGACGATCAACTCAATCATGCGGCACCTTAGTGAACGTGGCGGGGCTTCGGAATTGGCTTGCATTGGAAACCTTGATCCAAAACCACCAAATGGTCAAAAATGGAGAGCGTTCGTCGAGAGGCATCCACAACACTTCTCTATGAAGAAGAATGCATCCGGATATACTGTCAAGCTAGCAAATCACAAGGAAGGTCCAAGAACCGATCAAATCCAAGCTACAGTCAAGAAGTTGGCCGACAAAAATCAATCTTTAATCGATTCGGTGACAAGCAGTCGTCCAACGTCGCTTCAAGATATTGTCAGACGCCTCGAGACTTTCTACGTTGAAGACCCACTGGAGTTGCTAGCCATTTCGAGAACTATCACCGATGAGTTTTTTCTTGACCAAGAACCCGACTTGGGCGCCAATATTTTCGTTGGACTTGAGCTTCGTCGGGGCACCGCCGACGGTTCCTTAGAGGAATACTTCGATCTCTACGTTGGCAATTCCATGTTTTCTTTTGATCTTACATCATGTGAAATACTAGCGCCATTCAAAGTGGCGATACGACCTCTCTTCGGTAGGGGAAACATCTTCGTTCTCTCGCATGACTGTCAGAGTATCACACATTTACTTCTTGAGAAACCGCATCATCTTTTGGATGCGCAAATGATTGGTGAACACCTTCTTGGCGAGCCGTTTCTCGATCAAGAATCCCTCCTGTCAAAGCTACTCACTCGCCGTTTGGGTACAGAGCAGTCGACTATCGGACTCGGCCCTGAGAGCAAGAAGCACCTATTTCATCATCTCCTTTCTGCAGAGTGCTTATCGAATCTCAGCCAAGAACAACTCGTAATGTTGAATAGTGCGACCACTATTCGCTCCGAAATGCGACCTGAAGAGCAGAACAAGGCTGTCATTGACCCGAAGAATAACTATTCCATCCATAGCGTGGCGCTGTTTCAGCAGCGCTTTCCAGAAGATGAGATTTCTCGATTGCCGACACCACTCGTTGAGGAAAATGATATCGACGCCATCATTGGTATTCTTCCAAAAAGGCTATCTACCCGTCTCGAGACTCATTCGTACGCGGCGCAATCCAAGGACAAGATCACGGAGATTGTTCTAGACGTTTCCAGGCAGCCACCATTTTGGGGCGGAGGAAAGGCGCATGCTCTTTGCAGAGGACGATCTGCACTTTCTAGTTGAACAGTCCGACATCGAAGAAATATTGAGAAAGTCCAACGTGCAGTTCGGAAAAGACAACAGAGCCGGACTCCAAGGCCAACTTCATAGGATCTCTGCTATGAGGGATCGCGGCGGCAAGATCTTTGGCCTTGCCATGCGGATCGGGCGTCACGTAAAAGGCAACGCTGATGTTTTGCTTGACCACATACATGGTTCGGACAAAACAATTTTGATCCTGGGGCAACCTGGATCTGGGAAGACTACGATTGTTCGGGAAGTCGCTCGTGTGCTTTCCCAAGAGCAAGCGGATAGTGGTTTGGATGGCAGAAACGTTGTCATTGTGGACACTTCAAATGAGATTGGAGGCGATGGTGGTACTCCACATTCTTGCATAGGCATGGCCCGGCGGATGATGGTCCGTTCACTGGACGAGCAAAGTGCCGTCATGGTCGAGTGTGTGCAAAACCACACACCCCACGTCATGGTAGTCGACGAGGTGGGCCGCCCAAAAGAAGTTGCCGCGGCCGGTACGATCAAGAAACGAGGCGTCCGAGTTATCGCGTCCGCTCATGGCGATCTTCGTGGACTGGTGGATAATCCAGAGCTCGTGGGACTCGTCGGGGGCGTCAAAGTCGTCACGCTGGGCGACGAAATGGCAAGTCGTCGATCCGCTGCTAGAAAGACTTCGGAGCTCTCCAAAGTTACAACCCAGCGAGTTGGGCTTCCAACATTTGATGTGATCGTTGAGGTCAGACGTGGCGCTCGACATGAATGGCGAGTCGTCGATGATCCAGCCAAGGCAGTCGATGCTATTCTAAACGGAAAATCGTACTCGTATCAAATCCGGAGACGTGACCCCGAGACCGGAGAGTTCTTTATCGAGCGTCGTAACGATGGCTGAAGATATGTTGTTGTTTCCAATCGAGAGTCTACCAGAGAAGCTACTGTCGCTTCTGGACTCACACTCCTACGAAGAAAAGAACAAGATAACGGAATTCGTCTTGGACGTGTCGCGAAAGCCACATTTCTGGGCAGAAGAGACACGAATGTTGTTTTCAGAGAAGGTTGCCGAATTGCTGGTAGAGCCATCAGACCTGGAATAGATTTCGAAGAAAGCCAAAATCTCCGATTCGGAAGCGACAAACTAGCTGGATTTCCAGGTCAACTTCATCGCATCTCGGCAATGAGGGACCGAGAAGAGAAGATTTACGGTCGAATCGGTAAGCCAACATTCGATTTGATTGTTGAAGTTCAGCGAACTGATCGACATGAGTGGAGAATGGTCGACGATCCAAGCATAACCCCGAAACTGTGAAATGTATCTATAACGTCATAACGACGGTTGAAATCTGTCCACCGTCATACATGCCGATCAATCCCCGTACGAAATCTCATAACAATGTTCAATATATTTGTCTCCCTAAAGCTTCGTCTTGAGCTAGATCCTAGCTAGGAGGGTTAAACTGTCGTGGCTCCGATGATACTCGATTGACCTGCTCATGGCATTGATGTCTCCAAGGCGGCATTTGCAACAAAGCAGAGGCGCGCGCTACGGAAGAAAAAAAGGATGTGATGGTCATATGCGCGATGCATGGGAAACGGATCCGGATACTTTTACATTTCAGGAAGTAAAAGTACTACTAGTATGGTTTCAGTAGCGACGAGCCTTTTTCCTGCTTTCGTCCCATCGGTGTCATTGACTTCTATTCCTAGTAGACTACCAGGAGAGTATATTATCTTGCATCGTTTTCATTAACGTATATCTGCTTGTAATAAAACATACTATCTTCATTGCCATTCGATTCATTTCGCTTCGTTCCGTTCCCTCTTGAGTAGCTATAGCTAGCTAGCGTGTTCGCCTCCGCCGATACTCCTGCTCATTGGCCCTTCTTCTTTCTTACTTTCTTCCAATGGCATCGTTTTCTTGGTCGCCGACAAACACTACCATTGATGCCTTCGTTTCGTTCGTAATCAGCTGAATTAGTTGTACGTAGGATCGTTCAAATTCCCTGGCAGCTCGACACTGGCCAAGTATTGTTCCAACAGGGGTTTGGTTGCTTCCCAAGCCGCTCGGGCCTTTTTCACATCACCTCCTCCCTTGCCAGTTCCTGCCGCTTCGATTGCATCAAAGGTTTTGAATAATTGATTCCACGCCTTGACGGCCGGTGTATTTTCGGATGGTTTGCCCGGTTTGGTAAAGGACGTTGCCAATAAAAGTCCATCGCCACCTTCGTATTCATACTTTTTCTTGGTGGGTATGCCTCGTAAGTCGACCAGTGCCGCATACGCTCTCCCGTATTCATCCGGTTCGCGGCGTTGAAAGGGAATGAAAAAGTTGATCCATGCCTTGGTTTTGGTTATGTCCACACCCGTTTCTGCTTGCGAAAGAGCTGCACCAAGTTGATTGAAATCATGGACATCGGCGACGATTCGTTTCTTCCAACCACGAACTTTTTCGGCCTTGGTTGCTGGATTATAACCGGACGATGCGGATGCGCCGGATCCATCAAAGGCCCATGCCGATGGAAGCGGAAAAGAGCAAGACGCACCCAAGACAACAAATGCAGCAGTAGCAGTAGTGCTAGTAGCGGTAGTCAAGGAAAGCCGTCCAAAATCTCGTCGGCCGAGTGGTGTCGTCGTCGCAACGGATGATAATGATGCTTCGGAGTACGGCTGGTGGTGCGGGATTTTGTTGTGCATTGCCAAGGAGGCAATCCATAGAGAGACCAGATTCATGACCATGGCGACGATAGTGATGGGGTGCGAAGTAGTGAAACTGGATTTAGGAGGATCGGAGGATAATGAACACAAGTAGATGAGAGCCGTCGCGTCGAGCCGCTTTTGTCTGTTGCGTGTTGCGTCATCGTCGTGCCCTCCAAGATACGATTTTCCGTGTACGCTTCATGGAACTGCCATGTCAGGCTCGACTGGCTCGACTAGCGACGGTCGACTGACAGACCGTGAGAGTCCGGAGGACCATCACCTCATCCTCTCTCGACTCCGATAGGATCAGTAGAGTAAGAATGATAGACTCACTCTTTACATCTCCTGACGATTAACATCTTTCTTGCTCTTCAACTGTTATTTTCATCGGTTTTACTACCCTTTTACTTACTTTTCAAGCATGTCTAGCGATCCATTTGTCACCCCAAACAAGCCTGAAAATGGCGTGAACTTTCCAGGTGGAAATTCGGTCGCGGTGACTCCGGAACAACATGTGTTCTCCTTTGACGAAGCGGAGCTTCGTATCATTGTTGGGATCATCAAACCCGATTTTGATCTCACTTTTCTACATTTCTTCGACAGTTTCCTTGGTGTTCATTGGGGAGCTAGGTCTATGAATGATCTCAAGCTTTTTACCTCTACATCGACTCCGCTCAAGCATTTGAGGATAGCCTCGCGCAGGTATACGGACCTGTTTATCGCCGTCCACAAAGACATTTAACTGCAAGTTACGGGTGGGGGTAGCTGCCCATACCTTCAGGTACCCAATTATCAAGGTATTGTATCAACGTATTGTATCAACGTATTGTATCAACGTATTGTATCAACGTATTGTATCAACCCAGTGTATCAACGTAGTGTATCATTGTATTGCATCATTGCAATGTTACATCAACGTATTATGTCAATGTATTGTATCATTGCTATATCGTATTATTGATGTATTGTACCAATGATGCATATCACAATATAGGCACTACTAGTAGAGCTAGAGACTTCACAACAAGTGTAATTTAGTTCTATGGAGCAAGGAGGCCAGACGCCCAATTAAAGGGAACCTAGTCGTAGTAGTCAATGCATTGACGGTTGACGTCCAAACGTTAATTACAGGGGGCCATTTTCATCTACCCTCCTTTCATCCCCTCCCCAATTAAGGAATTCCCCTGAATGATGACGTCGATTACCGGTTGGCGAGCAGACTTCGATTGAGGTCGACGTCTGATCGGACGTCTATTATTTAGATTCGTTCTTGGAAACTCCTTGCATAGGAGATTCCATCGCATGAAAGGAATTCAGGTTCTCACGAGCTACGGATTATGTTCATTTCGGATTTCGGAAGCTCGGGGGGGGATGACCCGAAAGGAAATGATGAAAAGAAGCCTTACGGAATATTTTCCATTTCTACATTACCCCTTTACTTTCCATCCTTTTTGCGAGGTCTCATCGCGAATGGATCTGACATTGAAGATTCCCACATGAACTTGAGATTGAAGCTTTATGGAATCAATGTATCAAGACCACAACACTTCAATGTCGTATCTGATGTCGGATTCGTCTCTTGGAGACATCGTCGCAAACAACATGATCGATGGTTGTCTTCTCATGCGTTCGTGCGTGCATGCGTGCGCTGAACCCGCGAAACGAGTGACGCATGACGCATCATCATGAGAAAAAGAAAAGGCATCGATAATCGATCATTCACCATGACATTATTCTCACGACAATAACAATGGTATGCAGTATTCCGTCTTGTTCCTTCTCCTAGTACTGGGAGTACACTCGTTGACCTTGATTCATGGAGGAGGCTGGGGCTTGGATCGCGATCGAGAAGATGACGAAGAAGAAGATCGCCCAAAATTACAGCAGGAGCAACAGCAACAACAATACGAAGACGATGGATATCGTGATTTGGTAGAATGGGTCGAGTCTCATGGAGGTCGTGTTGACAGGAGAATGAGCATCGGAAATGACGTGGATGGTATACGAGGAATGATGGCGCTAGAAGATATGGACGCAAATGTCGAACTGTTGCATTGTCCTTGGACGTTGGTGATTGGAAGTAGTGGTTCCACCATCGAAGATCATCAAACGATGGACACGCAAGAAGACATGTGTCGAGTCATTCAAATCTTGGCAGCCGAATATCGACTGGGTGACAAGAGCCTAGGATGGCCCTACCTCAAACACATTGGAGAATTGCCCCGGTTGGCAGCCATGTGGGATGCTGCGGCGGTCGCCGAGCTGCAAAATCTTCCGCCAAGTCAAGATTTGGATCGTCATCTTCAATGGTATTCGCAAACATGTCGTAGTGGTAACAGTCGTCCTCAAGAAGGTGGCGATGCTGGATATGTAGATTTGAAAAATGATGATGCTGCTACTCTTCAAGCTCTGGTAGCATTTATTACTCGAGCCAATCAAGTCGGCATGACTCCCATTTACGATCTTTTGAATCATCACAATGGATGGAAAAACGCCAAGCTTTTTCTCACACAAGACGGCGTGGATCTTCGGACGGTGCAACCGGTTCAAAAGGGACAACAACTCTACCTCTCATATGGATTGAAGGCTGCATCCCAAATGTTTCGAGATTATGGATTCGTAGAAGATTGGCCAAGCTTGTGGTCGTGGCAAGATGCATCGACATTGGACAATCATGTATTTGCTCTCTTCCCCGATGGAATTGCCGCCATTCATCCCTCGCCCGACTTTTTAAAAGACATTTGGAAACAATCATCCTCAACATCAACATCAGCTTCGTCATCGTCTGTAAGAATAACAACTTTGGCCGAATTTCAACAAAGAGCGACCGACTTTTCCCATTCGGTCCCCATCGAGGATTTGATGCGATTCTCATCGGCGGCAACCAATCTATTACAAGGGCTTCCTACAACATTGCTCGAGGATGCAGCGATACTCCGAGACAAGATTGAAGAAAGGAGACTTTTATTACTGGCCCATCGTGGTGGTAGCCAATCGACAACTTATTCTTCCATCGTGGTTGGTCTGGAGGATATCATTGCTGCCATTCAATATCGAATGACCTTCAAGAGAGCGGTATCAGAAGCCTTGTTGGTTTCGGAAGGGATTCTTCTTCGGAATGGGACCGGGATGGAACATGAGCTCTAATTACAGCACTGCTGCTGCCGCTCTTAAAGAAGACGACGATGGCAACAACATGTGAAGATAGTAGTCGGCAGCGTTGGTCAGTCCATCTCTCTCTCTTTCTACGAGTACATGCGACACTTCTACAGTACTAGCTTGTTGGTTCTATTCGAGTTCAGCTACGTTTGACTGGAAAATGAAATTAGACAGACGCAAACCTCGAGCTTTCTACCGACTGTACGGAGAAGTGTACCATCGGCCGAAAAGGGAAAGCCATGCTGCATACTATATCATGTCATGGACGAAGAATGTATTTTGGGGAGTAACCACTAGAACATGCGTCATCATGCATCGACACACGATCACCAACCAATCAATCCTGATCATCAATGGAATACTAGTATATGGATACTATTTTATTGTATTGTAGTGTATTGGCCATGCGCAGGAGCGTAATTCCGTGGTCTTCACAGTTCTCAATTCACAAGAGCAAGGATAGTTCAGCAGTACAGTACCGTGCCGGTACGACGACCGAGCAAAATAGTTCCGCAATATCGAGGTATCGCATGTATGATTACTTGTACAATTCAATTCTCTAGGCACGCTATAACTTACTCATTTTGTTTTACTAGAATACGGATTCTTGGATTTGTTGTTGGGTACAGTCAGTAGCTTCATTCGTTGATCTACTACTCTATTCATACGTAGAAGTAGCTCGAAGTACACTCTCATTGCAGCCATGATGTGTCATGGAAGAAGAGCGCCATTCTATCTAGGCCTGTTGTTGCTAGGTTTGCAGTTGTTCCTTGCCAACCACAAAGAGTACTGCATAGTCCTGTTTGTGGCATCCCGGTACCGATGGCATGATGGCTCCCGGCGCTACTGGAAAGTCTCTTGGGTTGGCCGTCAAGGGGGATCCGACAAGAGAGGATCCCTCGAGTGCTAGAGTATATCGGGCCGATCGACAAGGCAAGTGGGTTACATCATATAAAGTTCTTCCGTCATCCAATTTCCAGCTCCCATCGGGATGGATGGTGAGACCGGTCGTTACGAGTCGACCACCCGTGACGAGATAACGCCCGGCTGGTAATGGAAAGTACGGCTGTTCCATAATCAAGCCATGTTCTTCGAGCCACCAATCGTTGGGATTGAACGTCCATCCCGCTGGAGCACGTTGATCGGGTTGGTTCGCCAGACTCTTCTGGTAGTCTTTCAACCATACACCGCGGGGACCAGGATCCAAACTCCAAACGCCCCATTCCTTGGCATTCGTACCCGAACTCGATTTCGGATCTCCCAACGCGGCAATGAATTGGGTACGGGGTAGGCGGGTAAATCCTTTCGGTGTGTACACGCTAGTTTGAAACAAGGAAAGACTGGCCACGCCCGAGGCTCCAATCAATCCGACGGCAATGGTATTGTATATCAAATCTCGACGTTTTCGATCCACCAAAGAATCCTCCTCGGAAGAGTCTACTTGTAGCCAAGTTTCATCATCGCCATCACCAGTACCATCCGCTCGATTATTCGACAATCTCGTATTAGTCAAAGGTCGTCTCGAGACATGATGTTGTGAATGGCGTGTAGTTTTCGTCGTTGACAATGAAAATGCGTTCGCCGACTGACGACTACAACACAATATTAGAACCATGGGGACGAGGATGATGAGCGAGCAGTTTCGGTGGATCATATTAGACAGTACCATGTTGATCCTCTACTTCGTACTCTACTCCGTCGACTAGTGGCACCAGTCTGTAATGTATAAGTAAGAGAAACCAAGAGCCACAACGTCATGGTCAAAAGCAGAAAAGAAAGATAGGGAAAGCTTGGATGCGATCCATGATCCGATGAATTTCGAACACGTCACCGTCTCCTAATTCAGTCGGACGTGTCAACAACCACTTCAGTCGTCCGGCCGCCTGGCTGAATGTATCGAAGAATCAATCAATCAATCATCGTTGAGTTCTACTTGACTCGCTGTCGAATAACCCAACATATTCAAAACCCTACACTTTACCTCTACTATAAGTCGCATTATAGTTACGCTAGAGTATTTCAAAACAGTAGCAATCGAATGTAGTATCGTACTAGTGCAGTACATGTACTACGAGCCATCAAAAAGTATACGAGTATTCCCGAAGAAAGCAATCCCCCATGCTTTTCCTCCAACCAATATACTGTAAAGCCATCGTATCACTCGACACAAGAAATACAGCGACAAGAATGGAATGGATCATCTAGTAGCTACGTGTCCTTGTTGTTGACTCGTTTGAGAGCAGCCGTTTTTTGTTTCTTTTTTGCTGGTGCTGCTGCTTTCTTCTTGACGTCATCGTCGTCGTCACGAGAGCGTATTATAGGAAGTCTTGCGTCATCGTCGTCCAACAGCAAGGAGGAGTCGCCTTCATCCGTAGTAGTAGGTCGTTTACGAGTACTGTTTTTCCTCCTGCCTTCAATTTTATCAGTAGTTAGAGACGTAGCCTGCGAAAGAGCAATCAAAGTCAAGGCATATTCGTCAGTGGGCGCAGGATCATCCATTCTACTACCAGAAGTAGTATTCTTCTGGTCTGCTGAACCTCCTCCTCCTCTTCCCACGTAAATAGTAGATTCTTGACCCTCTTTGGAAGAAGATGGTGTCGTATTGTCGTTGATGATAATTGGTAGACCACCCCAACCCCAACTATCGTTTTTTCGTAGTGCTGTTGTTGTTGTTGTACTGGTCGCCAGTTTCTTGGAGGACGATAGGGGTGACCGCCCAGGTTCTCTGCTGTTGTGTTTTGCACTCGTTTTGTTCGCTTCTGACGACTCGTTGTCGGTCCTTCTTTTCCTACTAGAGGTAGCTGTTGTAGCAGCTGGTGCAGGCGACACCGATTGCTTCCCTTTCATCTTGCTTGAATCAGCAGCAGGACTGGTAGAAATGGCAACCGCTGACGACTCAGCCCTATCAACAGATTCGGTCGCGGCCTCTACGACAATCTTCTGCTGAGCGTCTGTTATCTTTCCCTTCTCATTGTTGGCGGCAGCGGATAATTTTGATCGAGCTTTTCTTCTAGCAGCTTCAGTAGGATCTTTCGTCGTCGCTTCCAGTACTAGTCGGGCCTTGATTTTCGGTTCATCGTCCACTTTCTCGATCGATTTCTCGGACGATCCCCGCGAGCTCTTCCTTCGGCTCGGTCCGGTAGTGCTACTTGTGGAAGCAGCAACAGAACCGGAACTCTTTTCCTGTTTCGACCCAAGAGCTTTCGCATTGCTTCCTGATTTCGCGGGTTCCGCCCCCGAAGAACTGGTCCGTCTAGCAGTAGTAGTAGTGGTGGTGGTGGGCGTAGTGGTACTCTCACTAGTAGAGGTAGCAGCAGGCCGTTGATCATCGATCTTCCCTTCGGTCGTTGTTGGTTTGCCAAGTTTCCCGGGAGATCTGGGGCTTGTTCTAGTATTAGTACTCCGAATCGTGGCTTTGGCGCTAGCAGTATTGCTGGACGGAGGCATTGTCGTCTCGAATAATTCAAGTTCCATCCAGGCTTCCAGTCGATGTTTTGGAAATGCCTTCTTTTTGTCTTCTTTATATTCTCGATACCGGGTCTTGGTGTGTCGGACCCAGTTGGCCAATTCTTGATCCTCGTAGGATTTGGGAACGTTGATATGACCAAACTTGTTTTGAAATGCCTTGAGATCTTCGAGACGCTGGAACCAGAGTTTATCTTGATTGGAATTGTAGGTATTCGTCAATGGACTGGAAACTGTACTTGGAGAGGCTGCTGGTTCGTCGTCACTATTCGCTTGGGTATCATCCTTGTTGGCGAGATTTGCCTCATCGTTCTTCTTGAGTACGTCGGGAGTCGAAGAATCATCACCAACATCATTACCATCATCATCAACATCATCGCCATTACCATCATCATGAACATCCATCTTGAGGCGTTTCGACTGACATGGCTGTGTATTGGACATTGGTAGAGAACGCCGCGAGGATAATGGTGACTTTGTCTTGGCTCCCACCGTCGCCACCGTCGCCGACGCCGCCGCCGATGACGACGACTTGCCCTCCTTGCCTTGCTCGACGAGAGAATTTAAAAGGGAAGATTCGGCCTTGTTGAGTTGTCCTTTTAAAGTCGAGAGTGGTGGCGTTTTGTTGGCACCCGGTTTCGCCACCTCGAATCCAATTTCGATCAAGGCATCAATACGATGTTGCGGAAACTTTCTTCTCCCTTCTTGAAATTCTCGATAGCGAGTCTTCATGTGACGGACCCAGTTGGCCAATTCTTGATCGTCGTAGGATTTCGCCACGTTGGTATGGCCGAACTTTTTCTTGAACGCCTTGAGATCTTCGAGACGTTTGAACCAGAGCAAATCTTGATTGGCAGTGCCCGTACCTGCCAGCGTCCCTCGTTTTTCATCGCTAAGCTCCTTCATGGGATACCAAGCAAAGCCAATCTTCTCGAGCATGTTCTTCCGGGTCGACGGATACCCGTCCGGGTCTTTACGATACTTGATTCGTTCCTTCTTGACCCACCTGGCCAGAGCAGGATCGAGCAGATTCGTGACATGAACGTGGCCGTATTGTTTACGAAAATGGAGAAGGCGTGCGTAGCGCTCTTCAAAGGGCATTCCCTTGACGGTTGGTGACCTCGTGCCGTGATCAGGAGGGACAATGCTGCCAGCGATGATGTTACTGGCCGCAGTATCGGATCCTGCTCTAGTAGTAGTTCCATTATCATCATCCTTGGTCGATGCCATTGAGGGAAGCATGAGATGATGTCGTGGCGGTAGTGGTGAGGTTGTGGATGTGAAGGATGATTCTGGTTCCTCGCCGTCTACCAAGACAGCCTCTTCATCCATTAGCGGGCTTTGTTCCGTGTTGACGATCACGTCGGGTAGCAATCCAAGAGTCTCCAGTGCATCACGTTCTTCTTTTGGAAAATCGACAAAGCCGGCATCCCATTCTCGATAGCGATCCATTTGCTCCGCCAGCCACGTGGACGCTTCTTTTCGAAAGGCTCTCGTCATCTTGGAATTAGGAGTATCAGTAGTATTCGTAGTGTGGCTGGTTTCTAATGCGATTGCTGCTGCTCCGACTGCTGCTGCTGCTGCTTCATCGCCGACGTCTTTTGCCACGTCTTCGAGACTGGTAGGCTTTTCCAATAGAATCGGTTTGTATTTTTCAAATGTTTCCTTCCATTCACTCCGCTCATTACCAGGACCAACCCGCCGCTCAACGACAATTCGATTCGCTACGGATGGATTCTCACGATCATGGACCTCCCATTGAAAGCCGAGCTTGTCTAGTTTGGCGATCCGTTCTTGGGTCAAATGAGATTCTTCTTGATACGATTGGGCTTGTTGATGCGACGATTGATACGATTGGGCTTGTTGATGCGATTGGGATTGCTGCTCAGAAGAAGATGCAGTATTCTTCTTCTTCGAATTTGCCTTTGTTGACTTGTTCTTCTCCTCATCCTCCCCATGGGATTGCTCCGTTTCAGTATCACTATCATCGCTGTTGTTCTTTGGTTGTTTCGTGGCCGTCTCGGTAGTAGTAGTAGAAATAGTATTCGCCTCCTCCGCCTTCATCTCGTCCTCTTCCTTGTTCTGATTGTTGTTGTTGTTGTTCCTGCTCTTGTTATTGTTATTGTTCTTGTGATAGTGTTTGTAGACCCATCGTTGATGGACACACCAACTCAAAAAGCCACGAGGTTCCGTCGCATCATCGGGGGGTAACTTGCCATCTTCCAACAACTTTTCCAAAGCTTGATAATAATCTTCCCAAATAAAAACAAAAGGAGGAGGTTGAGAAGATGTTGACGATCGTGACTTGTTGTTGTGGGAGGATGACTTGGAATATGAATTGGATTTCAGTTTCCCTCGGCGTAAGGTAGTGGAACGATAGGCTAAAAGTGCGGATACCAGCAAGGGACGGGATGCGGAAGACATGGATAATGTCGATGATGCTGATGATGTTGCCGGATAATAATGATCTCCTCGTTCCGCCGAAAAGGGAGACGTTTCTCCTTGGCAAACAGAAAAGAGCTGCTCCATCGCCAGTAGTAGCCTGTTGTTCGACGGATCAGCATCATCACCACCCTCCTCACCGCCATCCTCACTGCTGCTTGAACCCGAGGGTAGTGCTGGGGTATATATAGCTGATGTAGCAGTAGTAGCAGTCCGATTGAAGCTGCTGGTATGGTGGTGGATCCCGTACGCTCGTTGACGTCGACTCGATTCCGAATCATGAAAATGCCATCGGAAGTAATCGTAAATGGAACGATGGAGGTAATCACTTTCCTCTTGCGATAATGCTGCCGCAGAATACGAAGGAAAAGAAGAAGCCATATTAATGATGATGACTGATGGCTGATGACTGACGAATGATGTGCACTATGATGTACTACTCGAGTCTATACTACGAACGACGACTCCTGGCAACGAAGTGTGATGTGATGATGCCCCACGCTTGCTGCTGCTGCTGCTGCTTCTGCTGCTGCCCCGTTCCGAATGATGAATGCGCATAGAATAGTTGCATCGCGTATCTGGTACAGTATCTGATAGCTGATGATACCGGTAGAATGATACGCGTACTGTATTACCGGTATCGGTAGCTGCTGCCAAAACGAACAAAAGCATCAATCAATCATCAAAGGCTCCATTCGTATTATTTTTCATGGATCGAAAATAAATAAGGAAATCGATATTCTTTACCTTATTCCAATTCGGAGGGATCCAACGGCTGGCCCTATTATCTCATCCCCCGGCGCAGCGGGGGCTCCACTGACATGACCCGAACTGATGGGCGTGTGTAAAAGGCGATAGAAAACTGAAGAAGGCCAGACATTGAGATATGTCTGACATGTGTATGATATTCCTATTTTAGAAGTATGGTATCGGGCAACAATAACAGGAATGACAATGATAATGTCGGAATGAAATTTGCCATGATGGTGTGAACCATATCCGTTTGTATATTTCGTAAAGATGATATCGATACCATGATTATTTGTGTGACAACACTAATATAATATCTGTATGGATACACACAGGATGGCTTCGTGTTCTTCTACCGCTGCTGCTTCTGCTGCTTCTGCTGCTTCTGCTGCTTCTGCTGCTTCTGCTGCTTCTGCTGCTTCTGCTGCTTCTGCTGCTTCTGCTGCTTCTGCTGCTTCTGCTGCTTCTGCTGCTAATAGTAGCAGTAGTGGTGGTGGTTGTCATCGTCGTCCGGTCATTATTACGCTGTTCACTTCGATTCGCAGTATTATTGCACCATCCTCATCGTCCGCTACTGCCGTTGGAGGAAATTGTGGACGACCAAGCGTCGCGTGGATATGGCGGGACGCTGGATTTCCACGCGTCGATCGTTTGCAATAAGCGTCATCCATTCAACAACTGCAAGCGGCCGAAATTTGCCGTATTGGCGCAACTTTTGACGCACCACCCGCAGCACAACAATCATACCAGGAATAATAATAATAACACTTAGCCGCCGCCGCTGCTGCTGCTGCTACTGCCGCTGCCGAATCTCAAGTGGTGTCAGTCTACCTACGCTGGTGTGGATCCGTTGTTCCAGGGAGCGGACAACGCCAGTTTGTCACTACTGCCGTTGCCATTTACGCTCACGCAATTTGCGGGGGTCTTTGGCCCTCCGATTGCCGAATGGTGTCTGGCGCAAATCATTGCTCATGAACGCCGTTTTGATTTGACGCGCATCGATCAATCGAACCACGAATGGGTCGGATCAAAGGAAGTTTTGGAATATCGGTATTTGTCTGGTTTGACACTCACTCTATTGGGCGTGGGGGATATTGGATTGTGCATTGCGCGGGCTGCCAAAGCGTTTGGCATGACCATTGTGGGATATTCGACGCGACTGAAATCCGACGAACCGGCCCTGGATGAATTCGTCACGGACATGGAGACGGCCTTGCAAGCCGGCGACTAGTCTATATCGTGTCGGTAGCCGGCGAGTAGTCTATATCGTGTCGGTATTACCATCTACAGTGGGGACCCGCCATCTCTTATCACTGGAAACCTTCGAATGCGCAAATGCATCCAACGGAGAAAAGTCGCCCGTCTTTGGTAATGTGGGTCGCAGAGATGTTGTGACGGATTCCGCCACGATTGTGACTGCCTTGGATCAAAATCATATTTCCGCCGCTATTCTGGACGCGTTTGAACATGAGCCCTTACCGCCATCGAATCCGTTATGGACTCATCCCAAAGTGACAATCTCCCCCCATGTGAGTGGTCTGACCAGGGGTCAAGATGTTCCAAATCTCGTTGTAGATCAATGGACTGGGATAGAGGCTACTAAATTGCCTGCCTCCAGCAACCTCGTGTGCGAGCTCGTCGAGGTGTGGATGATGGAAATATTTGTGGGCTCAAAAAACAACAAACTGGCGTTATCTTTACTCTTTTCATCATCCTACTCGGTCGGCTGTGCCAACCACCTACTAGTAGTAGTACGCAATAATATGAGCCAGCATTAGATCGTTATGCATACATGCATGCTCCGGCATACCATTGTGAGCAAGGGTGTCATATCCTGGTGGTCTCATTGACGACGATCATCAACGACAAATTTTATCTACTTAGGCGGCTTCCTCCTCGGTGGTGGTCCCTTCAATACTGGGAGGAGTTTCAGCTTGTTCCAGTGGCTTCGCGGCCTCCTCTGGAGTCTCTTTGTCTTCTTCCTCCGGGGTCTCTTCGTCGCCTTCCTCGTCGGGAAGACCAGTGTGCTCCGCAAGCTTCTTGTACCCGGCCATGAGAAATGCCATATCCTGGGGGAGAGTTGTCATCATCTCGCGCCGAGCTTGACGCATGACCAGGCATTCATAGCACTTTTGCTTGCCACCCCTGTAGTAACAGTAGTAGATAGTCCAGCAAATGACGAGGCCAATAATGATTACGATGAACGAGGCCAATACTGTCAAGCCCTTCTTGTCTTGAGTGAACATGGTCGAAATGCCAAGAAAGATCAATGGGAGCAGAAAGAACGCCACTCCGATGTACACAAGAGGGAGCCCCTTCCAGATGCGGGTTCCCTTTCCGAGCTGGCGGGCAGCGTTGAGTGGGACGGCGCGCATGAAGGGAAGAGGGTACCAGATCACAATGCCAGTAACATTGAAAAACAAATGCGCAAGGGCCACTTGCAAGGCATTGGTGTTGGACAGCATGGCAGCCATCAGACCGGTAATGGTAGTTCCAATATTGGCTCCGAGAGTCAAGGGAAACATCTGTTCCAAACGTAGCATGCCAATACCCACAAGAGGTGTTAAGGCGGAAGTGGTAACAGACGAAGACTGGACAAGCATAGTTATGCCTGCTCCAATCGCGATCGCAACGTATCCGTTCATAGTGGTGGCCTTGTAGAGGATACGAGTGGACATTCCGAGAAGCATCTTTTGCAAGACGCCGACAAGCCCGAGCAGACAGGTAAAGAGCATTCCAAGACCGATGATGAAGACGACAACACCGGACAAGATGTCGTCCGATCGATCAGCATCGGTTTGGAAGAAACCAGGGCACTTGCCGCTTCCCTTGTCACAGGCAATCAAACCGACTTCGGTGCACGTGTCGTAGGTCGGGTTATCGGGATCTTCACAGACGATGGGGTAGAAATCATCGCAGCTTTCTCCGAGGGCGACGGCCTCGAGGAGTTTCTTGTTTGCAATGATGACGTGCTTTCCGATCGGCTCGACCCATTTCTTGATTGGACCCTCCCAGGATTCTCCATCTTTCGGGACGAATCCTTTGACCATAGCCTTGGTGAGATAGTAAAGGTATCCCGAAACCACCTCGAGAGGCAGAAGGACGCCCACAGTCATAAAGTTGAACATATCGTGGACCGTGGCTCCAGCAAAGGCACGTTCGAGTTGGGCGCCGTTTCCCATTTGTCCCATGGCAACGATCGTATTCGTGATAGTGGTACCGATATTGGCTCCCATGACCATGTAAATTCCTTGTTTAACCGAGACGGTGTTGGCTCCAACGAGCGAAACAATCAAAGAGGTGGTCGTAGATGAAGACTGGATAAGGGCAGTGACTAGTAGACCGATCATCACGCCTGCAATGGGGTTGGTTTCATCTCCGAAAAGTGATCCCGCGACACACCCACACATAACCTTGGCTCCACTTCCGAGGAAATCCAAAGAAACGAAGAAGAAGTAGAGGAAAAAACAGGCGGCGACGAGACCAGCAAAGATCTTGAGCCATCCATTCGCATCATGGACACAGCAGGCACGACATACCTCACCCCAGGTGGCATCTTGGGCGAAGTCTGGATGTTCGGGATCGAAGTCCACATCACCCACGTGCATGGAGCCCGTGGGGCGTTCCTTGCGAGACCGGATCTCTTCTCCTTTCGTTTGTTCGTTAGTCTGCAATGGAGGCAATGTAATATTCAGTACATTAAAGCATCAACGGCATGTCTGTGTCTCTACAAACAGCAACGTTTCCTCTCACGTACCATCGTTTTCTTTATCTGTCAGATGTTACTGCGTTTGTATCTTCCGATTTTGTTTTTTGTTATCTTTTGTGGCAGTAAATGTGAAATCTCGTGGGTTTCGAGTTGTTTTCGGAACATTGGATCTCGACTGAATCTTCATCTGACGTCGCATCTCGTCGTTCCGAGTTTCGTTATCTTTCATGGCAGTGAAGAATGCTTTGGAGAGTTTGTTTCCGAGATTATACTTTCTTTCATGGCAGTGAATGTTACATGTCTTCACATATCGTCGTTCCGAGTTTCGTTATCTTTCATGGCAGTGAATGTGACATGACGTCGCATCTCGTCGTTCCGAGTTTCGTTATCTTTCATGGCAGTGAAGAATGCTTTGAAATATCTTCGTTTCTAGTTGTTTTGGGAACAGCGGATCTCGAATGAATCTGAAGACTTCGCATTTCGTTTTCGTCAACTTTCATGGCAGAAAAGAATGCTGTGACATAATCTATCTTTGTTAAGAGTTAGTTGTTTTCGGAACACCCAACAACAAACAAACAAACAAACAAAAAGACCAAACAAAAACTGTGATCATTTTTGATCGATGTAATGGGTTCGCACACAAACTCGCTGCAAGCGACTATCCGTGAGTGCATTCGAGAGCATTCCCTGATTCCCAAATGTGTTGTGTTATTACACGCGGAACTCGTACGATGTGCTCTCAGCTCGTGATTGACTTTATTACCAGCCCTACAGCACATCTTTACTTGGGGCAGTGCCCAAGCACCGCGTGTATGTTGTTTGTTATTTGCTACTTTGCGCCAATTCGTTGATACAATACAGCACCAAGGCCCTATGGGATTGCGCTTCAAATTACCGTTGCAAAGAACAAGGGCATATTATCAATTCAACTGGAAGAAGCAGAAAAAGCGCGCATTGTACCCTTTTTTAGATAGAGCTGATGCGATGCGTCCTTGTATATAAACGAGGACATCAACAATGGAAGCTTCAATCCGAACTCCCACTGTTCTCTGAATGCATGCATTCACAGAACTGAGAAAACGAAGGCATCCATCACTTCCATTCTCATCCGATGATGATGATGCGAACGATCCAGCAAGAACAACATCGCGCATCATGCTTCATCATCACAAAATAAACGATTGAATTCGTGCAACAAAGCCAAAAGATAAACAACCAAGTAACCAACCAACCAACCGGCCAAACAACCAGCAAAGCGACCAGCAACACGACCATGCCGTCACGATTTCAATTCCCTCGACGAAATAATTGCAATCGAGGACAAAACAGCAGCAGCAGCAGCAGCACTGCTGGTGGTCGGACGAGCAGTGTCTCTACTGTTCCGACAGACATGCCTTCCAGTGTCATCGAGGAACATCATCATCATCATCATCATCACCACCATCGTCAGCATCGCCCCTACAGTCGTTCTTGCCCTACTAGTACTACCACCAACACGAGTACGACTACTTCTGCTTTGATTCAAAATTTTCGACTTCGGGCCATTGATCAGGCCCATGATGAATGCGCTGTGTGTGCCAGGGCTTTTGAGATTGACTGCGTCGTCTCATTACTTCCATGCAATCATTACTTTTGTCAAGATTGTATGATGCATTGGTTCGATCGTATGCACTCCACGACTTGTCCGTTGTGCCGCTACGACCTGCTGTCGTCATCACACAAATTAAGTCAAGAAAAAGAAGAAGAAGAAATACGAGTACTCCACAACGACGACATTCTTATCGCACAGAGAAGAAATGGACATCACCATCACGACTTTTCTTCGACAATATCAGTATCCAATCAGGCGGGTATTACCGATGCTTGGCTCAAGTTGGATGTCTCGAAGACCACTGACGCTGCTGCTGGTAGTAGTCTCGGTGATGCTGCTGGTGCCACTTCCTGTTTATCGTTCGTGGAGGCAAAAGCAAGTCGAACGGCAGCTTTTAGCAACAATTTTGATCTCATCATGGCCAAGACGCTACACGCCCGTCGAGCTATCTTATTGCAACGGGCATATTCGTGGAATTCTACTATATCGTTAGAGGACGACGATGACTGACTGAGCCACCACTGGTTCAACGAGAAAGACTCGCATACAACAAGCACTCGATCGTTCTCTACTAAAAGGCAGTAGTAGTGATGGACCGAAAAAGCAGAGAGCATAGTTTCAAGAGCAACAGGTTACTTCTTCGCCACTCAAGTCCAACAGCACGATCTTTCGAGAATAAGAGTACTACTTGTAATTCGTTATTGCTAGAGAGCTCTTTAGCTACTACCACTAGAATTTGTAGACTTTTAATCAACAAGTAAATGATGAAAGAAGCTTAGTAGTGGAATGGAAGCTTTGTTGTATCAGATCGAGCGAGAAGCGAGGCAACACCAGACGGAAACGTTTCGTTCAGTTCTACAATACTACTACTAATACTTTGTACTAGTAATAGAAGAACGAAGTACAGTACCAGCCGTACTCTAATACTAAATTGCCACCAACAAAAAATACAACATAGACAATAATTCCTCTGGGCCGGCGGGGGGGAACATCAGTCTTAACGAGCGCGTGCCATTGGCATAAGTGTTCGAAGGGCGAAGGCCCTACCGGTATACATGCACGGGAAATGTTGTGCAGATGGTTGCGATAGCTGCTGCAACCAGGCACTGCAAAGAAGGCCTCTTACTACATATATGCTGGCATTGAAATCTTCCAACATGTTCAGAGAAGTTTGAATATTGACTTGGGAAGACGAAGACCCTTGGTATTTGATCTTCTCCTCCCTGTTTGATTCAAAACTTTCGACTGAAAGGCATTGATCAAGCCCATGATGAATGTGCCGTCTGTGCCAAGGCCTTTACGCGTACCTTGCCAAACAACATTCATGGACGACTACAGAAACAGCACGAGAGATTCACTGGGAAGCATTTCAACAAGCGGCCAACAACTACACCTCTACGGACAATCATCTAATGAAATTGGTCTACGACCAACTTCCCACACGACACCACCGGTCACGCTTCGAGAAATGGACCACCTCGACCTGCCGACATTGCGACCAAGACGAAACCTTTGTACACCTAATGCAATGCGATAACAGCGAATCCCGTAAGTTTCGACGCTCGTTGCCTCAACAGATTCGGAAGGTGTGTACCGACCGAGATCTCCCACATAATGTGGTGTCTGCCTTTGTGATCGCCATCGAAGATTGGTTCCGTAAGCTTGACCCACTGAGAGGTTTACCAACTCCGGACATTTTACACCCAGTTATCCAATCCCAATCTCTTGCGTTCTACTACTACTACTACTAGTAGTAGTAGTAATAGAGTATTCGTAGTTCAAGAGAAGAAGCATTATCATGCGTCATCGACGCCGTGGAACACCGGCACGTGATCACTTGTGACATACCCGGAGCGTTCATGCAGGCACCAATCGACGAGACCGTGCATTTGAAACTGGACGGGGCTATCCTTGACGTACTTCTCCGACTTGATCCTTCATATGCACAACACGTGGTGACTGAACGTGGAAGAACAACGGTAAACGATCATCTTCCAAGCGAACTCGACATCTTGAAATTCGATACTTCTTCATCACCGATAACGTCAAGCAAGGAAAGGTCCGGATTGAGTATTGTCCCACCGGCGACATGGTGGGTGATTTTTTCACCAAGCCACTACAAGGAGCATCCTTCCGCAAGTTGCTCAAGTTAGTAATGAACATCGATGATACTATCCTTGAATCCCTGCCGCAGGAGTGTGTTGGGAATAATGGTGAGTCGGGATCGGAGGAGTCGAACTCCACGACTACACCGATCCAGGACCAGACGATCGACGTGGTTGAAGTTTCACGTCGACCAATCTCATCCATTAAAAACGAGTGGTCGGCAGAGACCAAGCGATCGTATGCAGATGTAGTTAAAACAGAGAAAGCGACTCTTGCCACTTTCTCTGTCAAATGAGTTTGTGAAAGTGGTTTTGTTATTACCTTGTTTACCACTAGTATACAAAGGTAGCATCGTCCGACCCAGTTTGTTTTAAGAACACTGGATATAGTCGCACCGATACATAGTTCCTCAACAATAGCATCACTCGGGCCGAAAATAATCAAATCACCATGCTGGTCGTCACCAGCACCATCAGCACCACCACCACTTTCAAAAGCAGCAGCAGCAGCAGCAGCAGCAGAAGAAGAAGAAGACGAAGCTGATGACGATCGGCATAGGAGCATGGTCTCAAAAATGGGTGGCTTCCGATCCAGTGCTCCAAGGCCATTCTTCCAGTACCCAGCGCAGCGTCCGAATCCGCGTAGATGGTCCTCCTCCTGACACTACTACTACTACTACTACTGTTATTGTTATTCTTGTTGTTGTGGAGGAGTACTGTTATAATTCTGGACATTTTCTCTTGGAACTCTCGGGGGTCAGTCAAGTGACGGATATACGAGCACTTGGCCATGAAAAAGTTGCCAGGAAAAAACATGGTCCACATGGGCCAAAATTCATTGCCACAAACATTGCATAATGATGGTAATGATGATGATGATGATGGTGATGATGATGGTGATAAAGCCTCAAGGCAACGCATGCTGGAAGCCCCCTTGAGCAAACGCTTGCGCCATGCCCTCTGGTTTCCGCCAGGGTGGTATGTTCCTTTGGAATGAAGGTAAATGACAATTTTGTCTTCGTCTTCTTTTTCTTGTTGTTCCGCTCCTGGAGACAAAGTACTACTACTACTACTACTATTAGTAGTAGTAGTAGTAGTAGTAGTAGTAGAACAAAAGTCCCAAAGTTGGCCCAATGTCACCGATTCGTCTCCGCTGGGGTAGTGGTTTACATGCACGCAGTCCAAAGAATCGCCACATAACGTATTTTGAATATACTCATCGTCCGACACGAGGTTTTCTCTTCCAATGGTATTATAGAAAAACATGAGTACCGAGCGCTTGCACAGAGGAGCAAGAAATACGTCAAATAATGATAATGATTGGTTGTGGCTGGCGAGTGCTCAGAATGATGTTCCGCCATCATACTAGCATCGAAGAATCCAGGTGCTACGTACGTACTACTGTTGGCACTGGAGCTACTACTACTAGTAGAGTAGTGATAACTCGGTCGTTGAACAACTGGCGCAATAAGAGCATAACCAAATGCGCAAAATATAATGATATTACTGCACCATGAACTTCAACATCAGCAACAGTACTACTACAGCCAATGGTGGTATCAACAGCAACTGCTGCTGCAGCAGCAACAACAGCGGCAATGGCTCCAAAAGTGGCAACAACACTACGACCAACAGCAACAGCAGCAACCGCAGCAACCGCAGCAACCGCAGCAACCGCAGCAGCCGCAGATGCCGTCACAGCAACAGGGAGGGAGACGTGAATTTAATCGTCAGCCAGGGCCCAATTCTACGGGAGGTTCGTAGCTGCTGGTCACCACTATCATATGAGTAGTAGTAGTAGTACGTACAGTACCGGTACTCTACCAGTCGATCATCGGTTCTTGTTCAGTTCCTACGAGCTCCTACTACTACTCTAGTACCTAGTACCACTGTATATGTTTCAATTCAATTCAAGGCGAGTCCCTTTCGTCGAGAACAAGGATGACTGACTTGTCATACATATATCGAACCGAAGCACGCCAGCAGCTGCTTTCTGGCATTCCTCTCCCTCACTCTAGCCAGATGTTTCAGAAATCGGAAATTGTAGATCTTTTTTCTATCTATCTGTGATACTGCTGGTGGTGGTAGTAGTACGAAAAGGGAATCATCTCATCCATGATGATCTCTTTCTTTGACCATCATGATTCGCATACATCATCATGCAGCAAAAGTGCTGTTTGGTGGTGCTTGTGGGATCGATGAGGATGAACAAAATGTCTCAGCAAGAGGAAAGTTCTTACTGGATTGAACGAGTGAAGCATAGTACTAACAAATAGTATTTCACGAACAAATAATATTTCATTCCCTTCCCCCCAAAAGAAATCTTTTTTTCTAATCCAAGATAGACTACTAAAAGAAGAAAGTCCAGTGCATATAGACGCGAGTATTGTTCTTCCTTGTTTTATCTGGTATTCTACTACATACTATCTGTACTAGAGTAGTAGTAGAGGAGCTCTTTTAGCTCTGCGGCACTCCGACGACAGTATCAGCTAACTTCGTCTCCCCGCCCGTAATCATGGTTCCCAATGATCATTGTCTACTACTAGCTAGTAGTAGTAGCTACACTACCTAGTAGCTAGTAGTAGTAGTAGGTGGTACTCTACTGGTAGTCGTAAGAGTAAGTACTACTGCTAGCTAGTAGAGTCGTAGTACCGGTACTACTAGTAGTAGCTAGTACTAGTAGTGTATGATCAATCCAAATGAGAAGGATTGCGATTGGAATTGTTCGCTGCGTTCTTCCGATCGAAGCGAGCCTTTATCAACTGGTCGGTACCGGTACCGTTCCGTATCCCTTACATACCGCTATGAAGAGCATAGTAGATGATGATTGATCGATGATCATCGTTGTTTCGCGGGGACGTCGGATAAAGGGAGGGGTTCGTTTTAACTTCGCGATTTGGCAAGGAGCGATGGTGCAATACTACGGTCGGTGGTAGACCCAGTACAAATAGTCGGCACGTACGTACCAGTCCGGAGAATAATTCAAGCGATACGGGGTTCTTTTTGACGACTACCGTATGCTCGAAATTGTGAATCATTCTCATTATTATTTTTCAATGACGATGATGTTTCTCAATAATAAAGCAAGGCTCTATTTCCAACGAACATACGACCGATGTTCCAACTGGTAGTGGGCACAATGATTCTTGTCAAAAGTTGACAAGACCCTTCGGTTTTCAGCCTATGATGCGTTGTGTCTGTTTAAAGGAATGATTTCGCAGGCTTATATATTGAAATGTGGAACATAAAGACAGAAGAGTGGAGAACCACATTATGATAGCTGAGAGAATTGAACGGCCTCAACGCGCTAATTGTGTTGATGGAATCCTCGTTGACGCCGGTGTTCCCAACGCATCGCAACACGCATCGCAGGTCGGTATGTATCATCATCATCTACAGTAAAAAGCCAGAAAGAAGAAGATCTTCGCGATTTTTGCATGGAGCAGAAAAATTCAAGCGATAAGGGGTTCTTTTTGACGACTACCGTATGTTCGAAATTGTGAATCATTAATTATCATCTTGATTTTTTCCAATGACGAAGGTTGCTTCTAAAGGCAAGGCTATTTTATTCCGGGGAACAAAAGAACGAGGCTGGAACTGGTGATGGGCACTAGAAGTCGACAGAACCCTTCGCATTAAATTCGGAGGCATATACATAGTGAAATGTGGAACAAACAAACAGAATCGTGGGGAACTATGTGAAAGCTGAGAGAATTGAATGGCCTTGAAGCGCTAATCAATAGAGATGCCGAATTGTGTCGATGGAATACAGTAGATTATTATTGACGCCAATAAAATATTAGTATGTTCCACAACCATTCTTCCATCCCGCAAACATAAAAACTTGTCGCTTCGCATATTTTTCTCCTCACGAACGAACAAAGTATCGCAGAATATAGGAAACGACGACGATGAACCAAACAAAAACAACATCCACACCATCGTGCAGTGCTGGTGGTATTTATTTTCCAACCACCATGAGTTGCTCTCAACCCTCGTTGCTACGCAACGCTCTTCACCTGAACAATCAAGGATCTGTACTCATCGCGGATGGCGAATACGATGAGGCCGTCTCAACACTCTCTGCTGCATTGGTGCAACTGAAACAAGCAATCCGAATCCGCGCCCCAGCACCTCCAACAACAAGCAACAGCGATGGTGATAGTGATGGTGATGATGGCAGCGCTCCAATGATGTGCGAGGACGACGAGACCGCTTCACAACGAGGAGCACTGTTACGGTTCCTCAATGACGAAGAAGATAATAGTCCCTCCGCCCTGCTCGAGCAGCATGAGAGCGAATGGTACCTCTACCCGAACGCAGTACACGTCAATGAAGATGCAGTATTGTTGACTCCGCATACTAGTACTACTATCGATACGGCTACGATCATTGAGCTGATTTCGTTTGCCAGCATTTACAACCTTGGCTTGTGCCATCATCTTCAAGCCCTCGCGCCGACTCTGGAAGGATCGAAGCAGGTTCGTCTTCAACGAGCGGCGGCTTTCTACGAGCATGCCCAGAACTTGTTGGCTACTAATGAAGAAGTGTTTGATCCTGACCTCGCGCACTCCTTGACCATTACCAATAACCTTGGTCATGCTCACTACTTTATGGGGAACGAGACTACCGGCAAGATGTGCTTTCAACATCTGTTGAATGCTATCATGTACATCTCCGACAATAACAACAAGAGCGGTGGCTCCTCAACATTAACTACCAGCGACAAGAACCGATGGGATGGATTCATGGTGAATATCATGCAACACTTGATTGGAAAGGTCTCCCATGCGGCAGCTGCCTAAAGCACTCTAGAGCAAGAACCACCGCGTCTCCCATACGCATTGCACGACAGTTTTGTTCATCTCTTATACTACTAGAGTCATAAATCTTAGACGACGAGACCCTCTACTCTACTACGACTAGAGAGAATACGAGCACCAGCTGCTGGTACTCTGCTGTACCTGCTACGAATCTGCTACTACACCTACAGTACTACTAGTAGTAGTGGGTACTGGCACCAGCTGCTATTCCTTCTGCTTTACTACTCTAGTATTATCGATCGTAAAGTAACAGTAGCGGTCAGTATTACGTTAGTCGAGTAGCCTTTGTTCTAGCTGTTACTACGAGGGAAAATGGGGGGGGAAACGGCACAAGAGGAGGGGAAAAAAGAAAGGGAAAAGAAAAAGGAAAAAGGGGGACCTGTGAGAATTCCAAAGCCGGATTCCCTCCGAAGAACAGGAAGTCGGACTTCAAGGAACGAGGGGAAGAGAACATGACCTAAGTGATCGTAAAAGCTCAAGAGGGGCAAGACATGGGAATTACATATTGGAAATCAATGGGCAATTGCTAAATCGCTCAATAACGTTGTCTCTTTTCATATTATTTTCTTCGACTTCGACTTTGCTTTATCCAATCGCTTACAGCAGTACGTGTACAGTGTCGGTACGCAGCGGGTGTGTACACAGCAGGTACTGTGAATGTAGTCGAAAAATAATCTACCATAAAATCTACTAACAATAACACGGGGTTCTCATCTCCGAAATCGTACAAGTCGGTGCGCTCTCACCCCTTTTGGACGCGAAATGCGTCAAGTCGGTTGGAGAGCCGAAAGCACACGGTGTGGGCACGCGGTGTCAACAAGTCGCGACACACAACAGTAGCTAGTATTATGATGCATCTCGTAGCAGTACTTGTACAACTACTTGTACTTGTACTCGTCTCTACTCTAGCTAGAGCTACTAGCTAGTAGTAGAGTAGAGAGCTGAGGTAATTTAGTAACTACTGTCACTCTAGTAGTACTAAGTACTATATCGTAAAGCAGCGAAGTACTAGTACTACTACACTCTGTGGCTGCTTTACGATATTACAAGTACTGACTAAACATAATTCTAGAGAGTCGCTAGCTTGCTCGCTGATGGCACTACACAGTACTACTACTATGTGGCTTGTTTATCCTGCTTGAGACGACGGGCTTCTTCTTTTTGATAGGCATCTTCCTCTGCCATTTGCTTGCTTGATCTCGTATTCGGTCAGCAGTGGTAGGTATTCCCTCCGGCGGTACTAGCTGCTCAATGATGGATGAGGCTTCTTTCGTTTTGCTGCTGGTATTGTTCTTCTTCCCCCTGTTGAAAGCTAGCAGTATTCTTCCTCTGACGATGATGAGAGATTTTTCCTTTTGAGGAATGCTTCTCCTGGAGTAGCTGCAATGCCTGGACTCGGATCGGGCAGAATGATTTCTTCTTCGTTGTCATCCTCATCATTGTCGTCGTCAATATCATCCTCATTATTCTTCACCACCAGTGCGGCTTCTGGAGGTGGTTGCGCTGTGTCATTTCCTCTGCTCTCTCGTTGTGCTGCTTCTGCTGATTTGACAGCAACAGGAATGCGCGGTGCTTTCTTTTATGTTTCTTTGGGTGCCATTTGCTGTTCCTCGAGAAGAAGCTTGGCATCTGCTCTCTCGTTGTGCTGCTTCTGCTGATTTGACAGCAACAGGAATGCGCGGTGCTTTCTTTTATGTTTCTTTGGGTGCCATTTGCTGTTCCTCGAGAAGAAGCTTGGCATGGAATAAAATTCGTGGGGCCGCCGTATGAAGATTCTCACGTGCTGCTGCTGCTGCTGCTGCTGCTGCTGTTACCGTCGTCCTTTATCATGACGAGCATTATTGTTATTGCGTTGGTGTGAATTGTTTTGTCGAAAAATGCGATGAAAACGAGCGACGCGGAGGTCGATTTGCGGCGCACAGACAGTACGGTACAGTAGAATTTTTTTCAACTACACAGTAGTGCGTGAACGTTTTGAGGGGTTGTGAACGTGCGTGTTGTTATCGTGCAGCGTCTGTTCTTTGTCGGGTAGAATAAAACGTCGCAAAAGGCGACGAAACGAGCGACGCGGCGGTAGATTTATTTTTCAGCTACCGTCCGAAATCTACTTTCTTCAGTCACCGTAGACCTATTTCTACATACGGGAAATCCGCATCTGGTAGAAAAGTACGACTTCGGTAGATTTTTCAGGGTTATGTACCGGTACGTATCATACCAGGGGTACAGTACACTGCTCCTACCGGTGCAGTACCGCGGTACAGTACGTACAAGATCTTTGGTCATCGGCGCTTTCGCACGATGATTGTTGTGCGTCGGCGATCTTTCTCTTTCAAACAAACTTTTGTCCGCTCATTCTGTTATCGACTCAAGAACACACAACAACATCGTACCCTCATCTTCCGGTACCAGTAGTTGCATCTCTACCGTACCAATTTTCTTTATTTTGTCACAGAATAAAATAGTGGTAAGTACTGTAGTTGGAGACCGCTCCTTCGGTCTCTTTTGCATTCTGTACCAGAATATTTCCTGGTACAGAATCGTCCGTAGACCGAGGCGTAGACAAAACTGTACCAGGAAATATTCTGGTGCGACACATCACTTCTTTTCGCTCTTTTTCCTCTTCGTCGACACTAACACTACTGTACTGTTGCGTCTGTTCTACAGGTATTATACTATGTATCAATAAATTTGCATGTGTTGGCGTCTTGGGCATGCTGCATCATGTGGTGGCTTGCCGCATCGTTTCGTCCCACTAGACTTGTCGATGAGATAAGTTTGGTACGATCTGCAATAAAGCCGATCGCCGACGAGGAAACAACAATCATCTGGGCGACGCCGATGGAACCACCTTCTGTTGACCGTACTAGTTGATCGATGCCAAAAAGCATCACATTCGATGCAGTGGCAGCACTTGTCTCGGCTTGTGGGGCTTGCCTTGGCATTTCTTAGTAGTTGTCCCTCTAGGTACTTTGTTAGGAAGACCTCTCCGTTGTTGGAGGACGGGGGCTTCGTGACGTTCGCGAAGACTGGCGGAAGATTCAAGGCAGAAGCCTTGGCGTTTATGTGGTCCAGTAGACTGTGGTCCAAATGTTCAGGTATGGCAACCCATGATTCGGTCGTTGTTAGTTATTGTTGTACCGGTAGTACTAGCAACTACTACTTGTGGTTGCTTCTGTTGCTGCACCGATGGAGGCAGATGCCCCCTTGGGCGCTGCAGATAAGGGTTTACTACTCTCATGGTTGATGAGACAATCATTGTCACAAATTTTATGAGTTTGGAATCTTGGAATGATTATTAGGAGGGCAACGAAAGATGTGAAAGCATTGGTTTGGGGGTCGGAGCCTTGGTTTGTGAGAAAGAATAACATGGAGCCGGGCTTCGGAGTCAAAAATGGCGCGGAGTCATTGATGCAGAGTCTCTAAGTGATAAAGACTTTGTAAAGACACACGTAAAGACATCAGTACTTATAGACACACATGTAATGATTGGTTCAGATTTGTGCCAGATTAACCCAGATCCCTCAGTGAGGAGTGTTGTTATCCATCTCGGAATCGCGAGTATATCTACAGTACTCGATCCCGCCGCCAATCTTCGTAGATGATCCATAGCTTTGCATCGTTGTTGATGTCGGGCTTCCCGTTCCTCTCCTGGAATGGAACGAGCTAATATACTTTTGGAACTCTACTACCGTTACAGTACGAGCTAATCTTGCTTCGATGATGATCTTCGTTTTGCAATTTCGCCTGCATGATGGGATCGAAGATAAAAAGTCCACTAGAGAACGCCTTCGTTTCCAATAATCTGTTGTTCGCTATTATAGCGCGTACTGCTGCCGAAATCCGAATCACCATCAAATCCGAATCATCATCGCCATCCTCATCATGCATACAACATGCATGCGATGCATTCAGCACTAAAGCGCTGCTGCGACATGGTTGATTTGAAGTTAGATTCGCGAACACTAATTATTTCGATGAATAAATCATAATGTCAAGAATAAAGATGACAAAATCAATAAATCAATCGTCCAAAGATTATAGTGGGGACTTGTGTATCATGACCTGAACTGCAGGAGGTTTGTCTGCTGCAATTGAAACAGCCGAAGCATTTTGCCTGAGTTCTTTGTGCTGCTGCTTTGACAAGTGGCACGTTCGATTTCGTTGTTGTTACCGCCCATATCAAACTGATGCGTGTGCTTTCATCTCAATGCACAAGGAGTGGATGATTATCCTTCGGCGGGTCGAGGCCATAGGCGACAGTTACAAGTACGGGTACATGGACGTGGCATTGCTCTTCATTCTTCTGAGGTTGCGCCGCGCTTGGTACGTTTATGAGCAGTTCCAAGATAATAGCAGATACAATTATCGTTCTACCGTATGGCATGGTGATGATGGCCGTCCCTTTGGCCACGACATATCTCTCTTTATCATGGAAAAATGAAGACGAGAATGGGCGATCGATGATGATCATCGTTTCGTCTGCAACCTAGACTACTCCTATTACTTCTCGTCGTCGTCGCATTGACTTGTCGATGATGATTCGAGAACCACTTTTTTATGAAAAATTTGCGATGTGCTGGTTGCGGTGCCTCTTCCAAAGCTAAAGATGCCCAGTTGTGGCGACAACGAATAGCCGAACTATGATTCGCTCAAGTACCAGCAGCAGCATGAGAAGAAGCAACGACGACCTCGCCTGCTAGTACTACAACATGCTAGTACGCATAAACAAGCCAGCTCCAGCCATCAAAGCACCATGCTGACTACGTTAGACTGAGAGGAGATCCCACTCTTGTTGTTTGAATTTTTGTTGGCTGAAGTTCCAGCATAACAAGAGTCGTAGAGCAAAAGAAGGAAATAATTGGATGTGCCATTGATAGAATAAGAGAAGAAGTAGAACCGAAGAATAGCAACGAGGAGCAGCAAAGTTGAGGACTCAAGCCACCAAACTAGATACAACAACAAAGAACATGTACTACGGCTAGCCAACAGCAGCCACTACATCCAGGAGTACGATTCTGGCAAGCGGACGACAACATTGTCGACAATGAGCAGCAGCGAACGTCAGCACCACCGAACAGGATGATCGAAGCGTGTGCTGACCGGCGGCACCGGCACTGACAACAATCCTCCCTGTTGGTGGCCAAGAAGGACATGATGATGATGATCATCATCATCATCATCAGTAGCATCCTCATTTCAAATGGTACCAATTCGAGTATATTACGGACTAGCTAGTAGTTTGTACAGAAAAAGTAGTGGTTACGATGCGATTGCTATTTGCGTTGCTTCTTCTTTGTACTAAAACGCGCATGTACTCTAGTATACGTACTTCGCAAAAAAGGTAGTGAAAGCTGTTTGATGCTAAAACCGAGCAACGCTAGCTAGTATTACCGGTAAACTAGCTAAGACCACCCGTATCTTTTCTCTCTGGCTCTACCCTCGCACAACTCTTTCACAAAGTATTCCTATTGTGCCCGTACTCAATGCAATAGAACGAGGGCGGTATGCATGATGGATAGCATTGTGACGCTCCTACTATGGTGGTGGATTGGATGCATTCAACAACATATAGCAACAAAAAGGACTGACTTTGATTTGACTTGACTCTTCATGTTGACATCCCAGCACCTCTCCTCTAGAGTTCGTACCTGTTTAGAGAGCAACATCGGCGGAGACCAATGAAGGATCCTTCCCAATAAACATGACCATCATCGTCAGCCAACCGCCCATCATCCATTCATCCACCCACCCACCAATGATTCATTCGTGGATGACTCATGGACCAATTCATTCATTCATTCATTTCTTGTATTCGTTCTCTGTTTGTTTGCTTGGTAGTTTCATTTCTTATTTCCAAAGCACATAGAGCGACATGCACAAGCAGCCCGCACCGACAAAGGGTGACAATCGCTCTCCAATCCGACTCAATTTCCAACAAAATCCACCGAGTCCATCACGTTCTAAATGAGCCGGCATGGTGTTGTCTCGTGGCTTACGTGATAGTGAATATATTTGGTGAGAACATAGTGAGTACATAGTGAGTATCCGTAGCGAATAGAGGTACAAAATAATGTCGCGATGAGTGAGGCAAATAAAGCATGAATGATGAATTATGAATGTATTCCATTCCCACCAAGCACATCACATCACATCACATCACTTCACTGCACGCCCCGCATCACGTCCCATCACGTACCTTGGCCCCATCGAAAATCGAAGGTCTCAACTCTCGAAGATACGTACACGTACAAATCATCAACAAGAGAATCATCAGAACACTTGAAAAGTCAAAGATGGCGCTCATTATGTTGTAGTGGTTGTTGCTGCTGCTGAGTATAGTGCAGGATCGGAGAATACAAATGGATGATGAATATGCAATGAATGATATGTGCTATTTGCAATGAAACAACAACAACAGCAACATATCGGCAGCGCAGCAAATGCAGCGCGGCGCAAGCAGCAATACTTCTCATCGTCGTCTCGCCGCCGACCGTCGATCGATCTCCCTGATAAATAATAGGAGCGAGACCTCGCAAGCAAAAGAACAAACGGACGATCGTCGTACTGGTATTGTTACCTACAGTACGTTTCCAAGATGATGTTGAAGTTTGTGAAAGAGAAAGAAAGGGCCCAACCAACTTGCGACACAACTATCCATCCACCCCAAAGGGCTTCATTCATCTAATGACAAGTTGAAGCTAGAGTCAGTCATTCTTATACAAGGTTCGCCATGAGAATGTCATGACCTTTCCATTTTCTTTTTTAAAGTCCACGTCATTCATCATTCAGACGATCTTCGTTTACCGGTAGACTGCCACTACGTCTACAAGTACTGTACTTTTGCTAAACTCCACTTCCCAACTCCTGCTGTTGTTCATCATCTTCATCATCATCACTCATTGTACTACTGTTCAAGATCACGACGACCAGCCATGCCTTCACGATTCTTGTTTCCTCTCCGGTCATCAATCTCGGAGGATTGGTGAATGGTGTGAGTGGAAATCTATGATGATATGGAGATGTTGTGCTAGCGCCATGCGTGGAATGCTGGAATTCCCGATTCCGGATTCCTTCGTATCATTGCGCTGTTGTCACATCATGCGACTGATTATGATTATGATTATGATTATGATTATGCAAGATTAAGAGAATGCCATCAATACGATTGTATTGGCGGCCTTTGTTCCTTTGATGCCAAGAAGCGTCTGTCAACAACTTGTTGTAATACTAGCGGCAGCGACGAGGAGGATGCTCCTGCTGTTCTTGAACAACTTGCTGCCAAAAAAGAAGCGTCGGCAAAATCATCATCTGCAGCAGGATCAGCATTTGGAAATAATTTTGATCTCATCATGGCCAAAACGCTCCAAGCGCAACGTGCCAACAAGGAACGCTCAAAGTAAGCGCAACGTGCCAACAAGAAGGAGCGGCGCTCTTCCTCCTCGCGCTGAAAAGACTAATTTGCTCTCTAGTACTAGTACTAGTAGTACAGTACTAGTACAGTACAGTACAGTACAGTACGAACTGTACTTCTACTACTCGCCTTACGACTGTCAAGGTAATTGTTAATTTAGACAGTCGTGCACTTTTACGCTGCTTTAGCTTTTAGCTTAGCTTACTACTAGTACTACTAGTACTAATAGTCGTACGTCATTCATTCATTCATTCATTCATTCACTCACTCACGACTTCTAGGGGGAGGAGTCTATTATTCATGCATTCATGCATTCATCGAGTCTATCCATTCATTTAGTCCATTATTCCATTACTATTCCATTACTATTCCATTAATATTCCATTGTTGTTATGAATTAATATTCCATTAATACATACTCTGTTGTTCTTGTTAGCCCCCCTTAGCCCTTAGCCCTTACCTTTTAGCCCATTAGTTAGTTAGTTAGTTAGTTAGTGTATGAGACGATCGGCCGCCCGTTCCAAATTATTTCCCGCATGTTGCAAGGCTTGTCGAACTTGTTCTTCTTCAAATCCCATGGCCGTCAATTGATCAATCGCTTCTTGCGTAGGAGGTTGAGAAGGAAGAGGTTGAGGTTGTTGAGGTTGTTGAGGTGGTTGAGGTGACGGCGTTCTTGGAGCCCCAGCAGCAGCAGCTCGATGATGATGTGCCAATCCTCCTCCTCCTCCTCCTCTTCTTCTTGTATTATAAATTCCGGCACCAGCACGACCCATACCAATACCCATGCCGCCACCATCCATATTATTATCACCATCACCCATATTACCCATATTACTCATCGTCATACTGGCCATGACGAGTGGGACATAGACTTTGGGAGGTGATGGATCCAAGAGAAAGAAACCACCAATCGATTCCCATGGTAGAAGATTGGCCATCCAGTCGGGAATTTGCAATGGTAGTACTGCAGTCCTCCTGTTGTTGTGGTTGTGGTTGTTGTGGTTGGGTACGACGAGTCGAAAGTAAAGCCAGGCTGCCATGGCTCCCACCAATCCCGCCACCAATCCAGCACCATAACTAGGATCATGATTGTGATTGCTGTGATTGTTGTTGTGGTTGTATCCCAAGAGGACGTACATGCCCCAAAGTATTTGGAGTGCCTTTTCACTGAGAGTCATGCCGCCCAAAATGGAAATAAATTTGGGATGCATTCGTGGTACGTATTGGATATACCATAGGAGGATCCCTCCCATGTACAAATAGGGAACCGGAATACTAGTAGTAGTGGTAGTACTCGTAGTAGTAGTAGTTGAAGTACTTGTAGTAGTAGTTGAAGTACCACTTTGTGGTTCTTGTTCTTCTTGGTTAGACATGCTCATCATGCTCATGGTCATCATGCTCATCGTCATGCTCATCATCAACAACAACCACTCGATTGCCTTGCCGACAGCTACCATCCATGCCAACCAAACAAGGAATTGACGACTGGACAATTCTCGTTCCAATCTTCTCAAATGAGGTACCAGAAACAGCAGTCCCATGACTAGTTCTCCCGTAGAACCAAACAAAAAGAAGAAGAATGCATTATGGTGGTTGTTGTTAGTAGTAGTAGTAGTAGTACTGCTTGCGAAGTGTCGCATGCTCTTTCCTGACGAAGAAGAAGAAGTCACGACGACATGACCGATAATCCAAAGCATGCAAAGAAGTTTGGAGAGCGGAGCGCCTTGAAACCAAGGTTGATTCTTCGCGGCGGCATTGTTATTGGCATTATTGGCATTGGCATTGGCATTGGCGCCAGTACGGGTAGTATGAGCGGGTGGCATTATTATTGCTAATAATGTTGTTGCTGCTGCTGCTGCTTGGATTTATCTTGTAATGATGATGATAGTGATGGTTATGATGATGATGATAGTAGTAGTACTCGTGGTTAGTGGATGAGGAGGAGCAGGAGGATATAATATGCGAAGAGTATCAAATAGTAGCAGCAGCAGCAGCAACAAGAACAACAAGAAACAACAACAACAACAAGAACAACAACACGAGAGCGCAAGAGGACGCGGGTGTATTACCGGTACAGTACGTGTACTGTAGGTGATGATGACGCGATACATACAGTACGTGTACGCGATGATGAGAGAAGCGAGAAGAAGCTCCGCGACGACGACAACGACGGCGGACGACAGACGATGGACGACACGTCGTGGACCAACGATTGACGTTCTATGTATATTACAGTACGTCCGTCCGTCCGAAGAATTTACTACAGTATGTAGTCTCTATCTGTCCGATACAGGACAGACACACTGTGTATGATGTAGATGTCCGACTGAAGACAGAGAAAGGAATTCGGAATTTCGAAAAAAAATAGAATGTATGTATTTAGTTTTTTGTGAATCTCATCAATGGCAATCACTCTTTCTCTGAACACCAACCAACCAAAATAATATAATAATGTTTGCCGCCGACCCTCCCTCCCGGACGGAGAGGACGACCACTCACTCTCTCAAACATCATCTTTCTTTTCTTTCTTTTTTCATTCACATTCATTATTCTTTCCTTCCTTCCTTCATTCATTTGCTTTACGAGGACAGCACAAAAGACTTGAGGCAAGAAATAATAATAATAATGGAAGCAGCAGCAGCAGCCACAGTGATTGCCTTTCCGCGTGGTGGTGGTGCAAGGCCTGCCAAGAAGCAGAACAGTAACAACAGTAACAACAAGGAAGATGAGAAAGCCGAAGCATCATCTTACAAGAATCGAGAACGTCCTTCGGACATCAAAAAGAAACGCAAGGCGGCGGCTGCCGCCGAACAAGACGGAGCAGCAGCAGCAGCAGCAGCACCCGACTTTTTGTTTGGTACCAAGCATAGTACCGACAAGGACAACAAGGACAAGAGTAGTAAACAAGGCAACAAAAAGCACAAAGCCGAAAACAGTACTAGCAGTAGTAGCAAACACTCCTTGTTGCCACTTGGAGGTGGTGGTGTTGTGATTCCTGCCATCAACAACAGCCACAGCCACAATAAAAAGCATACAGGAATAGCTACAGCTACTGCTACAGCTACTACAGCTGGTGCTCCCATTATTGAAGCTCTGTCCTTTGCCAAATTGACCAAGGGTACCAAAGTCTTGGGAACCGTACGAGAAGTTCAAGATGAATTTGCCGTCATTTCGTTACCCAATCTCTTGACGGGATACATGCTGCTACCACCGCTACCACCACCGCTACCGAATGCTAATACTGCTGTTGTTGTGCAGTCGCTGCAACAATGTTTGCAGGTCGGTCAAGTCATGACGGTCGTCGTGCAAAAGGTGGCAACGGAACAAATGCCTGGAGGAAGTAATAATAATACGAAACGCCGGATTCAAGTTTCCGCCTTGCCGACCCATGTCAATCCAAGAGACACAAGTAGTCCCATGAATGCCATGGCGAGTAGTACCATTCGTGGACAAATCCTTTCCGTCGAAGATCATGGATGTTTGGTCGATTTGGGAATGGGACGACAAGGATTTCTCAAATTTGATCAAGTCGAAGGAGAATATATTCTATTGGAAGATGGAGATACTACTACCACTACAACTACAACTACAACTATTCCTATTGCTGGAAATGTCGATACTACTGTCGCCACTGCTGTCACGGATGACGATGAAGAGGAGCAAGACGACGACAATGACGGCAATGGAAAGAAGAAGAAGCAAAAGAAGAAACAACAAAAGAAGAAAAACAAGGCCACCGACAAACCTCGTATCCTTCAACCAGGACGTCTCTATGACTTTATGCCTGCTGCTGCTACTGCCACCATGAGTTCTACCAATGACAAAAGTAGTACTACTACTACTGTCATTCCTTTGACGCTCCCCTTGACGTCGACCGTTGCCCAACAAATTCTACTACCACAAGCCACAGCCTCGTCCAGGCATGCATCGGGTGCTACTACTACTCCCTATTCTTTGGCATCACTCCAACCTGGCATGATGGTCACGGCCAAAGTCGAAGCCTTGGCCAAGAATGGATTGTGTGTCACGTTCTTGGGAAATGTCTTTCGTGGTGCTCTAGAATTTGGAAGTCATTTGGGAGGTGCCGACTTTGTGGTGACTAATGCTACTACTACTTCAAGTTCATCTGGTACTACTACTGGTACTACCATTGATACGGCCTGGCGCAAAGTCTTTGATCATCATCAACACTTTCCGGCACGGATTATTGCTATTGATGTTCCTACCAAACTCATTCGACTTTCAATCGCCCCTCATGTCTTGAACTTGGTACCTCCTCCCATCAGTATGATGACAACCCCATTGTCAAAAGATGACAAGAAGGACAACGACAAGAACAAAGACAAGAACAAGGCTACTACTACATCATCTAGTAGTAGTCCCTTTGTGGTTGGCAAGATCCTTCAAGACTGTACTGTCGTACGAGTTGATCAAGGTATTGGAGCCTTGTTGGCGCTGCCTGCTGAATATCATCATACTACGTCATCTTCCTCCCTGTCATTATTGCCCAAGCGCATGATGACCAAGTCGGATCTCTTTTCCAATAATGCCTTTCAACACGCCATGAATACTCCTACTGTCTACGTCCACATTTCCAAGGCCTATGACGATCCAAGTACTACTTTTAATACTACTAATACTGGTAGTAGTAGTTCGAAGAAGAAAAAGCAGCAAGCGTCCAACAAGAACAATGATCATCATGAAGTCAACGTCGGACATTTTGCCAAGGACTTTTCCTTGGGAAGTAAGCATGATGTTCGTATTTTGAATACCGGACATTGGATGGACGGTGTCGCGTCGGGAGGATGTGCTCCTTCCATCTTGAAGGCCCATGTCTTGACGCATGCCGATTTACAACCAGGCCAACTGTACAAGCAAGTTCCCGTGTGTGCACAATTGAAGGGAGGGAGCATCTTGGTCAATCTGGGAGGAAGTCCAGGGAATCCAGTCCGAGGTTTGATTCCATCTCCTCTTCATTTGATGGACAATAATAATAGCATCAAGTCAGGGGCATCTTCCGACTTTCGCAAAAAGGTTTTGGAAACCAAATTTGCAGTCGATGCCAAGGTCGATGTCCGAGTCTTGACGGTCGATCACGTCCACAAAAAGTGTATCGTGACGGCCAAAAAGTCCTTGGTCAAGGTTGACGGTAGCGGCGACGAGTCGTCGGAACGCATTGTCACGTCCTATCAAAACCTAAAAGTCGGACAAATGGCCGTCGGATTTGTTTCCAAACTGGATGACCGAGCTGTCTATGTCACCTTTTGCAATGGTGTCTATGGCAAAGTGACGGCCAAGTCATTGGCCGCCGAATTGGGGATTGAGAATCATCGTGAGGCTTATCCGGTCGGAGATGTCGTGACTTGCCGAGTCGTCAAGATCTCCAAGACGCACAAGAATAACCATCACCATGATGATGATGATGATGGTGACAACAATGACGATGACGATGATGATGAAGAAGGAGACGATATTGAAGCTGCCGATGAAATGGAAGTGGACTCGCCCGAAGGTGACGACGAGAGGGCCTTTTATCAAGTTCTTCTTAGCTTGAAGGTTCAGAATATGGACGATACTGCCATGGACGAAGACGACGAGGAAGATATCGAGGCCAAGAAGACGCAACTGGGGAATGCAGAAGCCAAACAAGTACACGTCAAGGCTGGAGCGATTCTCCCCGAGAAGTCCATAAAGATTTTGGAGCTCTTCAAGGGCAAGAGACGAGGCAAACACTTCGTTCCTGGCTACGCCATTGTCAGCATCAAGTCCAAATACTTGTTGGACGAATCGGAACAGTCGAGCATGCTCCCTCAAATGGAGTGCAAGCTTCCTTTTGATCAATTGCTGGACGACTATGAGGCCGAAGACATTGAGAGTCCGGAAGCGCTGGATGCCATGGCCGCCCGAGTCATGCGTGTCGGCAAGAAGATCAATCAGAAAGCCATCGTTTTGAGTGATCCACATAAATCAAACATTGATCACTCGAGCGGTATTGGAAAGCTAACTGTTGTCTCCCTCCGGAAGAGCCTCATTGCTACCATGGAAGGATCTCCTACGACGATGCAGGAAGACGATTCCATCTTGCTTCCGTCTCCTTCGACCAATCTCTTCGTTGGTGCGCTCGTGAAAGGATACATTGCCCAAATCGATCCTCGTCACGGAGCCTTTTTGCGCTTTTTGGATGGCATGACGGGTCTCATCCCGCGAATGAACGGTGGCCTCGATCTGACGCCATACAGCACGATCGTTGCCAAGGTTCAAGTCATTGATGACACGGTGCGACCCTTTCGCATCATGTTGCAGCCTTTGACTGGCTCCAACAAGAGCCAAGGCGAACTTCCATTCAAGGTGGGTGACACGATCTCGAAGGCCACAGTCAAGGGAATCCAATTCCTCGAAATGATCTTGGAAATTCTCGACGACGGTGCCCCCGAGCTCAAGAATGTCCGAGTGCGAATTCACGCAACCATGAAAGAAGCGGAAGAAGCCAAACTTCGTTTACGGAAAAGTCCCCCACAAAAGGGACATTTCGTAAAGGGCCATCCGTTCTTTGGACACAAAGTCGGCGAGATACTATCAGACTTGACGGTTGTGTGGGTCGGAAGAAAGAAGGGAGTGGTTACTGTCCAAGTGACAGACCGAAAGGAGATTGTACCTTTGCGAGACGATTCCTCTACGGCTTCAACTTTTGTCAGCAAACGATCCGAACTCAAGCCTGGGATGACAGTGGGAGCTGTTGTTACTGAAGTCCATGGCGACAACAAGGGCCTGCAAGTGATGGTCAGTCCACTAGTGACGGGATACATTCCGGGATTGGAGCTATCGCCTCATCTAGGTCTCTTGAATAGCATGACCACTCATGTCCCCCTTGGCGCGAAGCTAAAGTGCGTTGTTATGGATGACTCTCAGTGGCATGAAAACCGTGCCAAGAGCCCCTTTGCCAGCCGCACACAAAAGAGCTGGTCGGATCGAAAGAGCACGCCAGAAGAAAAGCGTGCGTTGTTCCTGTCCGTCATTGCAGTGACGGAGCCTACTCTCGCAATGGAAAAGCCTTCACGAAATGATCTAATCATTGGTCGAGTTAACAAGAAGCTTCCCCAGTATCAGGGTCCATCTCTAATGCTAGCTCTTCGTGGTGGATTTGTTGCCCGATGCTGCATCACCGAAACGGCTGAGCCAGACGAATGGGAAAATATGCCTTTGGGACGAATGACAAAGCAGCCTGAAGCTGAAAAACCTGCAAAGAAAAACAAAAAGGACGCTATGGAGGTTGATGAGGAGGAAGAGAGCGACGATAGCAGTTCTGACAACTCGGGCGACGAGACGAAAGTAGACAAGGTCGAAATGTAAGTGCATGCTGTCTATCACAGCTGGCGCGACCCGAACGGTCCATCGGATTCGCTCGGTGGACTGTGACATTTGCATTCGTGCGAGACCGCCAAGATTAAACGGTTGTTGGTGTGGAGAAGCCTTCCGCTGTATCACGGGAGGATGCGATGAACTACATCCAACAGTATTTGTCAAGGATATATGTCTCATTTGTGTTTGTTTTGTGCGATTGTTTGAAATGTAATAGAGAGGACTCCTTCCCCGATGGCAAATACTTTCGATGCCGCGTACTCAAATCGGTCCCAAAACAGTCGCTCGTGGAAGTCAGCCTTCGAACCAGCCGTCTGGAGGGGGACCTTGACGACGACGAAACGCCCCCCGAAGGCGAAACTGTCCAAGGCTATGTGGTTGAAACCAACAAGAAAGGATGTTTTGTCCGCCTGGCTCGACACATCGAAGGCCGTGCTACGCTGACAGAGCTTTGTGATGGCTTCTTGCCCAACCCTACGGCTTCCTTTCCTCCAGGGAGGTTGGTTGTCGGAAAGATCAAATCGATCGGCCCAATTCAGAAGAAATCAAAGAACTCCAAGAGTCCTGCAAGGTTTCAAGCGAATCTCGATATGCGCGAGACATCCCTCCTCGACAGCCAGAAGGCTTTGTGCTTTGAAGATATTGAAGTCCAAGGCAAATACAAGGGAACCGTTACTCGAGTTGAGTCGTACGGTGTCTTCGTTCAGATCGAGAACAGCAAAGTCTCTGGACTTGTTCACTTGAGCGAATGCAGCGATAGCTTTGTCAAGAATCTTGGTGCGCTCTACGATCCTGGAGATCCAGTCAAGGTTCTGGTAATCAAGAAGGACGAGGCTGAGAAAAAGATTGGCTTCAGCATGAAGGCAAGCCATTTCGAGGATGACGATGACTCCGATGACGATTCGTCCATTGAAGACGAAGAAGCTTTGCTAGATGATGATGGAATTGATTCGGACGATGAAAACTTTGCAAGCAAACTTGCCGCCAAGATGGAGAATGACGACGGCGATGATGATGATGGTGATGATAAAGATGACGAGGACGAGGACGACAAGTCAGAAGATCCAAATGGTGATTCCTCGGATTCTACGTCTGACTCAGAAGAAGAAGAAGAAGAAGAAGAAGAAGAAAATCCAACTTCTGCTCTTGACGCTAATATTGGTTTCGATTGGGCATTCAAAGGAACCGCATCTGAAATCAAGAAGGCCAAAATGGAAGGTGATAGTTCTGACGAGAGCGATTCCAGTGACTCCGAGTCGGACGAAGAAGCTGAAGATGATGAAAATGCCGGAAAAGGCACTTCCCACAAATCAAGGAAGAAACAAGCTCAACGCCGTAGAGAGGAACAAGAGATTTCTAAACGCGAAATCGCTCTGGCGGATGGTACCGCCGATGAGAATCCAGAGACACCTGGCGACTTTGAACGTCTCCTTGCTGGGAATCCCAATTCCTCTGAGCTATGGATTCGTTACATGGCTTTCTACCTCTCACTTGCGGATATTCCTGCGGCGCGTTTGGTCGCCGATAAGGCTCTTGATCGCATCGAATTCCGCGAGGAGCGTGAGAAGCTCAATGTCTGGACAGCCGTGTTGACTCTTGAGCACAAATACGGAAGTGAAGATAGTCTACGAAGGGCAATCGACCGAGCCTGTGGTCAAAACAGTCCCAAGCAAGTATATCTTAGAGTTTGTGAGATCCTCGAGAAGGATCTGTCCACCCCGGGCAGCGTCAGCCAAGCCGATGCCATGTACTCCAAGATGTGCTCCAAGTTCAAGTCCAAAAAGACAGTATGGCTTGCCCACTTGAGCTATTTGATCAAACAATCTCGGCATGAAGAAGCCCACGCCCTCTTGAAACGGGCTCTCTTGTCGCTCGCTACGTACAAACATGCTGAGATCATGTCCAAGTTTGCCCAACTCGAATTTGAATACGGCAGCCCGGAAAGGGCCCGTACACTGTTCGACGGACTTACAACCAAGTACCCAAAACGATTGGATCTTTTCTTTGTTTACGTGGACAAAGAAGTGAAGTTCGGTAGCTTCCAGACAGCTCGGACGTTATTGGAGAGCAAGGTAGACCAGGGGAAGCTGACCGATAAGCAGGTCAAGGGCCTCTTCAAGAAATGGTACCGACTAGAAGAGCAACACGGTACCGAAGAGTCGGTAGAGCACGTGAAAGAGTCTGCCAGGCAGTACGTGCAGAAATCCAGCGAGTAAACTACCTACTGCTCGCCTCATCAGCACTTGAGTAAACTACTACTACTACTAGTAGTAGTAGGACGTCACCTTTCTCTCTACTCTCTGCTACTATTACTACCGGTAGTAGCTACTACTAGTAGTAGTTAGTAGCAGCTGGTAGTACACCGAGCACGGCACGAGGTGCGAAGGCGCAGCCGCTCCTACCGGTATCTTTTGGGTAGACTACACACAGTTCTACGGGTACCGGTACCGGTACCGGTGCGGTGGCCACTTGGAAACATTTCGATGGTGATGGTACCAGGCAGGGTACTCTTGTAGAAGACTAATTGGTAGTACTTGTACAAGTAGTGATGGTTTTCATAATTGGTCGGTAATGGTCTCTGGTAAGAACAAGGAGAAGAACTCTCCGGGCTTGTGAAGTTACTAATGCCTACCGGTTCGTTATCAGCAGTATCTACTTATGGAAACTACTAATTCATTCATCTGTCGAGCGAGAAGAAGGAGAATGGAGAACCTCTCCTTAATTAGGGGACTCTTCAAGGGCAGTGCTGGCATTATTGAACTTCAGTTCTCATTCACAATCCGCTCAACGCATCATCATTCCTATAGTACGTACGACCGGTATGTACTGTATTTATGAGATTTTCGGCAGGTGTTTCATGTGGGATAGTGGAGATTCACGCCCGCATTGGTCTTCGCCTTCTCCACCATCCGACATGGGTGGCGTGTGCAGCAAACCTACTACATTCCGACGCATGCAACCACCACAAAGACGAACTCGTAGTAATCGTGATGATTTCGATCAAAACCATCATCGTCGTCACCCTCCTCTCGCGCTCACAAATAATAATTTCGCACACCATACTACTAGTACTAACAACCATGATGTACTGCTCTTCGTCCACATACAATGCTCGCCATCTTGTTGCTTCTTCACACAATTTGACTTCGGCGGCGTCAGCCTCTGCTGCCAGAGGAGTAGCATCATCATCGCTTGCTGGTCTCACCACACGTGATGATTCGTCAACTCAGCTAGTAGAAGAAACCAACCGGCGCCCTCCTCAGGGCCGGCAGCATCATTCTCTCCAGCGATTCTACCAAGTCCAACCACACAATCCTCCAAGAAGAGCGATACTTCAAACGAACCAGGAGAAATCTGATCTCTTGATATCGACCATCGATGCTGTCCTCGAATTGGTGGAACAACAAGAAATCTATTAGTACGGTACGCAACGCTCTACAGCACTGCAGCAGCCAAGGCCACCGACGACGGCAACTTTCTGGCTACGCCCGCACAGTGCAATTACTCGTTTCCTGCCTTGTTCCGCACGTCGCTCTCTATATCAGCCAATACTCCATCCCCTGCTGTTTCCAAAGTCCAAAGGAGGTCGTATCCATTGAATGATGGATGCGTGCCGGTACTGCTACAGTCGGGGAATTTTGTCATTCGGAAGCCTCATGCCTTTTGTGAAGAAGCAACACTTTCGATATCTCCTCGTCATGAGCGCTTGACTTTTATCTGGGTCGAATGATCTTTTTTACTATTCGTACATACTATTCTTTAGAGCATTTTTGTAAAGTGAAAGTAGGACTTTCTTACTGTACTACTACTAGTACTACTGTAGAATAAGAAGCTTCCACTACTGCTACGATCACCGCGTGATAAATGACATGATCGACTGCCTCGTATACTAATTGGTTCCATCGTCTCTTGAGATGTGCAGATTAGCGCTGATGATCCCGTAAGGGTGAAACGAGTCCATTGAGTCAATCAATTGGACTGTCTGGCGTGGATGGTATCGTTCCGGCGGGAGAGAGATTAATTGCTCTCAACCGTCAAGGTAGCAACTAAATTAGACTGCACTTTTTCGCTGCTTTACGATATAATTATCGATCTACTTAGTATACCGGTACAAGGAGACATCTACCCTCTAGAGAGTAGACTACTACCGGTAGAACAGTGGTCTACTTAGAATGTACGGTGTTACTAAATCTCCGAAGAGTAGCTAGCTGGTGCTACATAGTACTCTCTCATATACTACTACGTAGTAGTAGAGCCACTTGTAGAGAGTTTACTACTCGCTGTCAGCCTACTCTCTCTACTCTCTCTCTACTCTCTCTCTACTCTCTCTCTACTCTCTCTCTACTCTCTCTCTACTCTCTCTCTACTCTCTCTCTACTCTCTCTCTACTCTCTCTCTACTCTCTCTCTACTCTCTACTAGCTAGCTAGTAGTAGTAGAGAGTAGAGTAGTAGAGATCAGTAGTAGCAGTAGTAGTCCGAGGAGCGCGTACTGCTGTACGTAGTAGCGCGAGATGCGAAGAAGGCGAAGCCGACGAGTAGCTACTCTCTCTACCGGTAGAGAGTACTACTACTAGTAGAGTAGTAGTAGCTACTACTACTTGCTACTCTTTCTACTCTACTACTAGTAGTAGAGTAGCTAGAGAGTAGTACTACAGCTACTACCACTACTCTCTACTACTACTACTACTACTACTAGTAGAGAGTAGTACCGGTAGAGTACTCTACTCTACTAGTAGAGCTAGTAATAGTAGAGTAGTAGTAGTACTAGTAGAGAGTGGTGATTGCCGGCGGCCGAAGGCAAGCATCACTGCCCGCTACTAGTAGTACTATTACCTCGGGCTCCGCGGTCGGTCGCAATAATTACAGGGCTTATGTTTGGCTCCCTATTAGCGGAAAAGCCGGAGAAATAATACTAGTAAATAACCCCTACTGTAGTAAATCCAGTAGTAGAAGTTACCTTTAGTTTACTTGTACTACTACTAGCAAGTAGTTGCAATAAATGGAAGAAAAAATAAAATGGTATAGCATTGAAGCACAGTCGGTAGGGTCAAGAAGAACAAGAAGTTGAGCGAGGAGCCTCCTCAGTCTTCTTCATCTTGATCGAGTGACGAGTAGTTCTCGAGTATAGTAGTAGTAGAGACACAACATGCATTAGTCGTAGCTGTTGTCCCTACTGATGCGGCCAATTTTCTTAGTGCTTCTCGTTTGGCCAAGAAGCAAACGATAGTGGTGCCAGGAAATCGTCTTCTTTGTCATCATCGATTACCAGCAGTAGCACGTAATCGATGATTTGACACATGGTGGCTCTCTTTTCCTCTGCGCTCATTCTTGTCCTATTGTTAGGATCGTAGTAATATGTGTCGCTGCCGCTTCTTGTTCTTGGCGATCGTAGTGCTGAAATGGGCGGCATCACCCTCATCGTTCGAACTGCTGCAGACAAAAGACTTGTGGCGGTGCTGGCCGCGTTGTTGTTGCTTTGTTCTTGGCCAGGTGTGGGAAAACATGGTGGCGTCGTCATGGTGATCAGCAAAGATGTGCAGTAATGTTTGGATGATATGAGATGATATGGTGGATGCAGATGAGGAGATTCAGAACAAAGAATTTATGTGATGAAACGAGAATGTTGTACGAGTTCGTTTTTTTTGGGGGGGGGGGGGGACGCCGCAATCATCTGACGACAGAACATGCTCCGCCGGATAAAAATGAACCATGCATGTTCTTCTAAAATTTAACATAAGCCTGATATCTTGGGAAGAAGGCAAAACCAAGGGATCTTTAGGACGCCAAAAGAAACGATCAAAACTTCGGAGCTCTACTACATAGGGGACCTACCGGTACATGTTGAACCAGCAGGTGCTTTGCGGGGATTTCAGTGTACTGGTATGTCTTAAGATGGATGGATGTTGAAGACATTTTGGTGAGTGGCCACAATTTATTGTTCGACGGGCTTGAAAGAATGATAATTGAAGAATTTGTTTTATCTGGTGACTTTGGGCATCGCCATCTGTCCGAGCACGTTCCTTGCTCATGGATGTTCTTCGGAATTAAAAGTACATAAGCGTGATGTGCGTGGTGTTGTGCGAAGACGAACCGAGCGAAGGCCCAGACTTTCAATACATCATCATCACCGCTCTACCGACCGTAACGAGTACTTTATCTACCGGTACGTGTACTACTTTAAAAAAAAAGGAGCGGATTGATTTTAGATTTAGCGGAAGTATGTGCTCGTTTAGCGGAAATTAGTATGTATGTCTGTGCGCTCGTCGACTATTGGTGCACATTTCCGTTTCTGTAGTTCTGTACAGTACATACATACATGGTACAGCAGTAGCGCACTGCATGCGTAAGAGACAAACCGAAAGAACACTGCTGTTAGACTCTACCGGTACGCTCTGGTAGTAGTAGTAGAGAGTGCTACTACTACTACTACTACGGGTAGACAACAACTAACGACGAGCAACGCACAGTACTAGCTAGCTCTAGAGTAGGATGAGGAGTATCACCAGAGGGACAACTACTGATGGTAACTGAAGAAGTCATCCGATGATGATCATTCTTTGTGCACTTTAGCATACTAGTACTAGTACTCTCTACTATTATTGTATTGCCGGTACTACTACTACTACTACTATAGACTACTCTTATTTTTTCTTTGCTTACGCAGTACCTGTCCTAGTATGCTCTTGCTGTGCCCCCAGAAGCGATACTATCTGTTAGAACGTCTTTAGTACTCGGCCACTTAAATTTACAAATAGCTAATTATCATAGTAGAGAGGCCAATCCGCAAGACCTTCTCCTCCTCTACCGGTATACGAGGAGTAGGGGGAGGCGTACGACCACTAGGATAATTATGACACTTGATCTGCTGCGCTCTTTCTTCTTTGATTGTTCGTCTGGCTATTAGAGCAGATGGTGCTGATACTCTAGAGTACAGCAGCAGCCCTAGTACAGGAGTAAATATTGGGAAGATGGTGCTATAATATTGTTAGTACTACTAGTAGTAGGCTGATCTACAGTACTACTGGAGCGAATTTTACTGGTGGACGATCTTGCGTCCATCTACTAGTACCGTAGTAGTAGTAGTAATAGGACGTGAGATGTACGAACTCTCTGATGGTGACAACGGATAGTACAAGTTCTTCCCGGCACGAGCGATGCTGATGATGCACCACATTATTTATTGTTGTTATTGAAGCGGCCGATCATCATGTTTGTTCTTCGTCTTAGTAGACTGATGATTCCTTCCTCCTGATGGCGGCGGCCACGTTGCTCTTCGAGAAGGAGGAGAACGTGATGGTGAAACATCATCATGATCATTGTTGTTGTTGTTGGTTGAACCAAATACCGGCGGCGGTAGTAGTACATCATCAGGGTCATCATCATCATCGTCGCTCACAAGTTGCAGCACACTCTCAATGACCTGTAGGACCGAATCACTCCTGCTCCTCGATGGCACTCTCGACGACAACCATAGTGGATCGCCGCTCCTGGTGTTGTGGAGCTGCTGCTGCTGCTGCTGCTGGTGGTAGGGAAGCACCAGATGCAGTGGTGCATGTCGTTGACTTGGAAATCGTCGTCGCATCATCATGGCGGATGATGAAAAAGATTGATGGAGAGCATGAGCCTCGGCTAACATATCGGTATTGATGTTACTATCAGCTCTGGGCGTGCCGATACGAGAAAGTTGCGGACTTATTCTCAAAGAGGACGAGTCGTCGTCGCCGTCAGTTTCATTTCCATGTCGATCGGAACAAGTCATAGTGATAAAAGAAGCAGTAATAGTAGTGGTTTGACTGTTGGAGAGAGTCCAGCAAAGAATGGATAGATGAAGCAAGCAAGCAATAGAATGAATGGATGTGTGCTTTTTGTGTTCTTGGGGTTTGGGTTTCCTGCCTAAGAGGTCAAAAAGTATCTGTAGGCGACTTCTGGAACACCGCCTGGCAGATTGCGAGAAGCGGACTTATTGCGAGAAGCGGTGTTCCATTGGCACAGCTAGTTGCAGCTCTGAGTAAATGAATATTGAATTTGATAACATCTCCCTCGGCCAGCTGGCACTTCTTTTGTCTTTGACATGGGAGTTGCAGTCTGCATTATCCATTATTATATTATTATCGATGCATATTATTTTCCATTATCCGTGTTCAGAATGTCCATTGGAGATCGATCCAACATCAGGTACTTATTGCCAGCCACCGCTAATTCAAACTCTAAACCGCTAATTCAAACTCTAAGTAAATGATAATTGAATTTGTTAACATCTCGCTCGCCAGCTGGCACTTCTTCTGTCTTTGACATGAGAGTTGAAGTTATTCTCCAATCATCAAAAAGGACTTTCTTCGCCTAAATCTGCGCTGGCGGCATGATGAGCTCTATGATATCTATCGGTTGGTTGTGTCCGCGCCACATGTCTCCTCTTTTTTGAGAAGAGTAGTTCTGACAGAGGTGGTACATGTCGATGGTCGCGTCGGTCTTGCTTTCGTTCTGTCGGTCGTTGGACGGACGAACATCATGAGACCTCATGAGAGACATGGGAATTTCACTTCACTCTAGTGCGCGACAGCAAGCGCGCATGCGGGCAGGCATGCAGTGCGTCGGTCGAAGCGCCAGATACCAGTACGGTAGCAGGAGCCGTTGATTGGGAGATTCGCCAAGTTGCGACATACCAAATGCCGATGACTCAAGATTACTCAGAGACACATGTTTTTACTTAGAGCTTTTTGGTCTAAATACCAAAGGCAAAGATTCTTTATGTTTATACATGCTTGGAGATCTTGAATATCGAACAAACGTACTTGTAGTGCGTATTTATTTTCGGCATTACGCAATTTCATTTCGTTCTGCGTGCGCACCACCATCATCATCCGGCACTTTCACCCCCGCGAAACGAACAAATAATAATAATGAGAATCAATAATAGTTCTCCCCACTGGTCCTACCGGTACCGTAACCATCGTTCAATTTCTTTCTCACAACTTGTTCGGAGATCCATCTATCCATCCATCCATCCATCCACCCATCCATTGACATAATAATAACACCGCATCTTCTGTTTCAGCATCGATCATCATTATTATCGTCATCATAATGTTTCCAAAGACCAAAGCGTTCCTTCAAAGGCGGTGCTCGTCACGGACGGATGCTCCGTTTTGGGTCATCCTCCTTGCCATCATGGTGGTGGTCATCGTTGTCTAGTCGTAGTACTAGTCTAATAATACGGCCGACTACTGCAGCAAGCAAGCAAACAAACAACCAAGCATACAAACAGCGATGATCTGAGACTGAGGCTGAAGTCAACCATTCTTGACTCTCAAGAAATGGTGGAACTCCGTCTTGATCAGAAGTCGTCATCATCGAGACAGGAAGAAGGAAACGATGGATATGGAAAGCGCTCAAAGATCATTGCTGCTACTGCTGCTGCTTCGGTTCTGGTTCTGATACCCACCAACCGAGAGGTCATTAGTGGAGTGGTGGACATCGGCTAGCAATATCAAGATATGAGGCGACTTTTTGCCGGACAAATTTCGTTGTTGTTGGCTAAAATCTCCCGGGGGATCATATGCGGCCACGAGTAATTCCCCTACGTACTGTAAGCTAGTAGAATAAACTTGCGACACTTCTAGAGTAGCAGTAGAGTACAGTAGTAGTAGGGACTTTAAATTGGACGCAAGAAGCGTCTTCAAACTTCTGTTTTAGAATAGCATGATGTATAGCGACAGAACAATGGACGGTGGAGGAGAAGAAGCAGGCGAAAAGCGAAAATTCTCGCGTGCGCATAATACGTCATCGGAATAAATTTTTGGGATTGAGTATATATGCATGACTTGACTGATAGGACTTTTTGCCCAGTACTATCATAATCTTTTTCATTCCATCAGTCTCTCTCTCTCTCTCTCTCTCATCGACAAACTGCATCGCTATGTCCTGCGCCATAACTCCATATAATAATGTACTGGACACTCGACCTCTCTACCATGAGCTACTAGTACGAGTAGTAGAGATCAACCAATATTTTTGAAATCCAAAGACCAACGCTACTCCGCTCCAGGTCCTACAAGAACTTCAGGGCATCAACAGTCTAGTAGTAGTAGAGTGTGAAGTGGTACTACTAGTACAACAAAACTGCGTCTATCACTGTGTAGTCTACAATTCGTTTCGTTTCGGTCCGGTATTGCCAGTAGTAGTAGTAGCAGAATCATCTGCAGCACCAGAATCATCATCATCTGCTGCTTCTGGTGGAATGACAGGAAGAAGAACATCATAATTCCACTGACGACTTCGGGCCGAATCACGCATCGCCGTCAACATGATCCCGGCCGGATCACGCTCGGTTTGAAGATCTTGGCCCAGCTCCCAGATAAAGACACCTCCCAATTTTCGCTTGTGGACGTAGCCCATCTTTTCTCGAATAACACTCGGAGCGTCATATTGGTAACCTTCAAATGCGGCTTCCAACTCTTTCATAAACGACACACCACCACTATTATCTGGCTGCTGCTGCTGCTGTTGTTGTTCTTGTTCTTGTTGGTCGCCAGCTATAACGGATGTTGCATCATCATGATTATTCTTCTTATCATTGTTGTTGTTGTTGTTGTTGTTGTTTTTGCTTGGATAGGCTATGAACAAAGATCGTTCCGTTGTTGTGAGTACCACATCTAGTACTTCCTTATAGGTTTGGACGTGGAAGGGTGGAGCCCGCTGAGTTCCATAGAAAGGTACTCCTAACCAAATCTTGGAGGAAGGACATCCCGACTCTATCAACACCTTGAGCGCATGATCGGCATGGACGACTCGCATATTGTGATTTCCATACTGTCGTACCGTTTCGGGTGGCATGGGAGGACTATCGTAGACCATCAAGTGGATCCGATCGACAGCGTCATATACCCAAACTGGCAACACTTGTCGGACGTGCAATGGAACGCTGACGAGTAATCCGTTGTGGTGCCATACTTTGGTGGCTTCCTTGAGAAATTCGAGAAAATGTACCTTTTCTTGCGGAGTTTGAGTATCGGACAACCAATCCAAATCAATACCCTGGATTCCTTCTCGCTTGCTGATGATGGTAGTAATGTTATTGAATTAAAATAATAATAGAGTTGTGTCGTATGATAACACATACGAGAATTGAGTAGTACCGGTAGATGACATGAAATCATGAGTGAGATCGCAATATTACACTTGTATGTCTGTAGCAATACAGAAATAATACAGTAATATTCGGCGTAGTACTACTACGTACCATAGTCGAATCATGGATTGCATGAATTTGTATCGTTTTTGAGGATCCCCACAGACTTCCCTTTTGCCATTGGTACGACCTTGTCCTCCGACCGTCACCCACAATCTTAAATTGGGATTGTGGTATTCCTTGGCGATTTTGGCAGCTTGATAATGGTCGTGACTCAAACAGCACCCTCCGACCATCCCTCGCGAATGAACCTCGAGACTAAACAGAATCAAATCATCCAGCTGGGTCACTGTTTCATTCAGATTCAGATTCTTCACGTCCAACGCTCGATAGTCGGGAAGATATCCCGCCATTTGGATAATATTATTATCCTTGTTGTGATCATCATCTTCTTCTTCTTCATCGGATGCTTGATTTTCTATATCTTCTTGATCGAAGAAGTCCCGCCCCGCCTGATGCTCCCCGCCGCCGTGATTAGTACTACTAGTAGTAGTAGAACTAGTACCAGTCTCACCCGATGATGATGATGATGATGATGACGGCCAAAATGACAAGGCTTGCGCCGTGGGCGTAATATTGTGCAAAGAAATAATAATAATACTGGCGAGTATTATTATTATTAGCCAGCGATAGTAGTAGCTGCTGCGCCGAGCCCTGAAAAGTCCACGACTACCAGGGATGCGGCGCATGCTATTGCTGCTGCTGCTGCTGCTGCTGCTGGGTGATGGTAGAATATGAAATAATCGCTGTGTTGCTGTTGGCGCCGCACAAGAAAGAGTATTCGTACTACTTGTAAGAACACCAGCAGCACGAAGACGACGAGGATGAACCCCCATTATTATTATGCTGATCCTGCTGAACTGGTGACGACTCTCCTCACTAGCTAGTATACAGTAGTCGGCTCGTCGTAGACTAGGGTAGTAGAAGCTCGCGGACCTACAGTATTAATCAAGGCACCATCATCACTCAAAAAGCATCTTGTATGATGCCTTTTGGAGGAATTGAGGGAAGGACGATGATGATGGGTTTATTACTATTGTCCGTTGTTATTGATGTGGGGATGCGGTTCCGCATCATCGTCATCATCATCATCATCATCATCACAGTATCTTTTTCTTGGCTTGTCAAAATGGAGCGCGCGTGCATCGCTTTCGCGCGCAAATTTTAAGAATATCGTTTCTCCAGGCGGACACACCACAGACGAAAAGATCCACAACGATTAATTGTCCGTGATTGTTCGAAGCAAGAATTGGGATTATTAAAAAATAATTTCACGATCAGAAGATTCTTCGAGGGCAATAATACAGTGTAATCGTTAAGAAAGAAGTAGACTAATCATTATCATTATTGGGCTCTTCGTTCAGAATCATCGTACTCGTAGTTCTCGATCGCGCTACATACCGGTATTGCCTAAAACATTCTCCGAGTTCTCGAAAGGCCGTTTGAGCCTCGGGAAGTTCCGAATGGTTCTCGTTTGTGTATCATATATGCCTCGTGCGAGGTTTCTGAGAGTTTTGCGCACTCGCAGAGACGTTTCACTCACTTAACGTCAAGGGACGGACAACGCCGACCTATTCGGTTCTCGTTTGTGTATAAGCCTCGTGGGAAGTTTCTGAGAGTTTTGTGCACTTGCAAAGAGGTTTCGCTCACTTAACGTCAAGGGACGATGCCTTCTTGCTATATTTAAAAGTCCCGAACGCGTACACAACAACGCCGAACTATTGCTGCTAACTACTAGATACATACAGTACAATAGTTGCTCTGTAAATCCGTGCGTGAGGATTCCCATTTCGCAACTAAAAAGGAATTACGAGTACTCTACTCCTACTACGTGTAGTTGTTGTTAACTGTCTCCAGTCCCATTGAGCGTGGTTAGAACGGGATATCAATCCCACCAGAGGCTCGCAGGCACTTAGACTAGACTACTAAGTGCGTTCTTATGAGTGAGGTCCACTACTACTCTAGTAGTCTTGTAGCTACTTCCGGCAGCTGCTACTAAAGGATGGATCGATCTCTGTTCTTTGCTGAGCAGCAGCATTCAGGGTCGTGCATGGTGATGATGGATTGCTTCTTCGCCTGCTGCTGCTAGTACAGTAGTACTAGAGCGCCTACAGTAGTATGCATGCCGACGATGAATGAACAATGAATGAATGAATGAATGAATGACCCGCCTCGGCAAGAACTAGTACTGCTGGATGTCCGCGGTTGGAAGGATCGGAAGTTCTTCCCTCTACTACTAGTACCTCAATACCATCAGCTACTCGTACCAGGTAATCCGCCGCCGGTAGAGATCGAATCTCCTCTCCATGATGAGACTCTCCCAGTTAACTACGAGTAGTACTAGCTAGAGTAGACTGAATAGTATAAAGTAGAAGTACTACGAGAGCTCTGTTAGAGTCTACTAGTAGTAGTAGAGCACTACTAGTTGTTGGTGGATGAGCAGTCAGCTGCTGCTGCTGGATCCATACTACTACTTTGTAGAATTGGGGCGGATGTCTTTCTAGAGTTTGGTAGTTTATTCTCATCATCAATACTATGTAAGTTATGTATATATCATCTATTGATTTTTCTCATGTACAGGTTGTTGTGCATCTTCCAAATGTACAGTATTATACTCCTTGTACCTTCTGTTTTTGAGTTGGAGCTCCTCGCTACTAGTACGAGAAGTGGAAGTTCGCCAAGGCTTGTTGGCTGGGGGTCAAGCTGGAATGGTAAAACGGTGTTGCTCCCTGTTGCTGTTGCTGTTGATGATGATCGTGATCATGCTCTGCCATGTGGTTGATGTTGTTGCCACCCGAACGGAGTTGCCATTCGAACCCACAAGATTCCAATCGTTGCAAACGTTCCAGGGTCATGTTGGTAGCTTTTCCGTTACAGAAGAGCTTGTATTGACGTCGTTGACACTTGACCCACGTGGCCAGTTGCGGAGATTGGCTGTAGTTGGAAGGGACGTTGGCATGTCCGTGTTGCTTTTGAAACTCGACGAGTTCATTCCATCGTTCCATCCATGCGGCACCGTGCGAGTCCCAAACAAAGCCGGTTTGTTCGAGTGCCACAATGCGCTCGTCCGTCATCGTAGAGGGCTTGTCTTCCATTTTGAGCTTGTATTGATAGCGCTGTCGCTTGACCCATCGTGCCAAGGATGGGTTTTCATCAAAGGTATGGGGGACGCAGCAGTGGCCACGTTCGGTGCGAAACTTGAGCAGTTCTTCAAACTTTTCGCTCCATTGTTCGGCTTGATAGGGGCGGAAGCGGCGTGCTGCCTCTTCCTCGTCTTCAGCATCCAAAGAAGATGTACTGCCAGGAGCAGATGTTCGCTGTCTCTTGCTGGAGGAAGGCGCGGGCGACGGGCATTCCATCGAGCGCTTAGAAGTTGCAGCCGAAGCCAAGGCTTGGGGTTGAGGAACTGTTCGAGGCATGGGCGCCTCCTCCATGAACATGTCTTCAATGATCAAGACTTGATTGAGAGTGTCTTCAAGCATGGAGAGACGATTGCTGCTGTTTTCCTGCTGCTGCTGCTGCTGCTGCTGGTGTTGGTGGTTTGGGGGGAGGGGCACGGGCTCCAGATCAAAGATGTCTTCGCTGGGAGGCTCGTACATCATGGAATCATCGTCGTCAAGTTCCGAGAGCGCTTGGGACATGATGTCGAACGGTGTGCTGAACGCGTGATTTCTTCGAGAAGCAGTAGCCGAAGCATCGTGGATGTTAGGATAGAAGCTGGGAATGGGAGGGTGAGCAGGGAACGATCGGGCAAAGTTCTCGCCGCGAAACAAGGTCGAAGCCATGCCGAGGAGCGTGTCCTGCTGCTGGCTTTGATGACAACCGGATGCTCCTCCCAAGGCCTTCTTCTTATCACTAGGCGAAATGCACCGTCCGTTCATCATTGCCATCATGTTGCTAGCGTTGAGCTGCTTGCTGCCCATGATTCATTGATGGATTAATTAATTGGTTGTTGATGGATCAGGATGCGATGTGCAAAAAGTGAGAAATAGTACATGCTGTAGTATTAGTGCGGGGGCGAAGATGCGGATTGCCGATGATGGTGGGCGCGGTGGAAGCAATACGCCTCTCGCGTCGTCGACGTTTCCGCTAATGAGAACAGTGTACAGTACACATTCTACCGGTACCTGTAGGCGAAGTACGTAAGGACTTGTAGGCACCAACAGGTCATGAAGCAAAGTGAACCTTCTTGTTGGACAATAATAAATGGCGATGGATGAAAAAGATAACAAGCGGAAAGACCATTCAGCTTCAACGCCTCTCGCGGGACTGGCTTTTATTTCTTAACAGATATGCCAATTGACGTTTTCAGTTGTGACTCCAAAGAATCTGAGAACCTGTCTTCTTATGTGTGTGAAATTCCCTTATCCATCTTTCCTCAATGGTTCGCTCTGATGTTAAAGGGGAGGCTCTCCGAAAGGGCACTATTATTACTGTATTGATCTTCGAATCATCTCATGAAGAATCATCATCGCATCACTACTTGTCACAGTGGTGACGTCAGCTCGTGTCTCCTACATACAATCGGATCAGTCGCTTGTGTTGGAGAAATGGTACAGAAGGATTTACTAGTACTGTAGTAGACCACGTGGTCCCCAACGCGCAAACGCACAACCATGATGATTCGTTGGTTGCGAAGCGAACCTATTTCGCTCCTTTTTGGTTAGAAGCAGCGTTCGTATTTCGTTCGTTTTTGGTTAGACGCAGCGGTCGTCGTCGGTGAAACCAATCGGCGGTCAGCTGATGTTACGCAGAAATCTGCATAATTATTAGCAGCAGCGCCGCACACTAACTTACTCATCTGCTGATAAATAATAATCGCCATCACGTGTCAGTACCGGTACAGGGACCTCTCTATTACTAGTAGTACATGCGAAAACTACTTGTCATTAATTCTTTTAGGACGGCCTACCAATACTCCGAAACACATAATTGTTTTACAGTATGAAGAAGGGTCGGTACAGACAGAATAGTACCAGGTACTACGTAGTACTACCCGTGCCACAGTAATACTGGACCTCAATCATCACGCTTTAACACATTATCAGTTGGTGTGCTCATAAAACACAAACCTGCGATTCTTGTAAAAGTGCAAAATTTCTCGCACACACTCGTCGTAATATAGTAGAACAAGACCCAACAGTTATTTCTTCGTCGACGAAATGAATCCGATTCTTGCCAACCTACGAACAATTCAAGATCGGATCGATGAATTAAAGAATAGTAATCGGCATCGAGCCGGAATAAGCGGGCGTCACCACGACGACCTCATCTTCCTGCAATTCAACAACAGCAACAACAACAACAACAACAAGCCGCTTATTGTTGATGAATTATCATCCGAGTCATCATGCACAGATTTGGCAGAAGAGGAGCTTCAAGACGAGCTATACAAGCCAGTATCTGTGGACATTTTCGACGACGATCATGATGTTTTGGAACCGCTTCCACTCTCGACAACGGTACAAAGTTGTGGTGACACGGACGATCTTCCACTATGGCTAATAGGCAACTTTGGTTCCGAGATCTCGCCATCCCAAGCGTCCACATTCGCTCAACCGCCGTCTGATGGACTTGCAAGGAAACATCGGCGGTGTGGCAACGAAGAAAACGCCGACGATATCACTTCGAACACTAACAAGCGTCGCAAGGCGATTGTATCGGATGATGAGGAGGGCTCTACTTTTTTACAAGATCAATGGTCTGCAAAGTTTCAAGACCTCTTGGAATTCAAGAAGCAGCACGGTCACTGCCGCATTCCTCACACCTACGAAAAGAATCAGAGCCTGGCTCGATGGGTCAAGAGACAACGATATCAGTACAAACTCAGCCAGAATGGAAAGAAGACTACAATGGCAGAAGCTCGTCAACAACTGCTCACAGATGTCGGCTTTGTGTGGGATTCTCATAGCACTGCCTGGCAAGATCGTATTCAGGAGCTTGAAGAATATTGCATGATCCATGGGAATACCAACGTCCCCGGGAACTACTCCCGCAACCCGAAGCTTTCTACGTGGGTGAAATGCCAGCGTAGACAGTACAAACTCTACAATGAAGGCAGACCATCCAATATTACGCCTTCAAGAATCAACGACCTGGAACAACTGGGATTCGAATGGACGATTCGAACAGCGACGACATCATCATCATCATCATGTAGTACTGCATGAACATTCCAACAACAACAACAACAAAGCCTGATTGCATAATTCAACGACCAAGTTAACACTAGTACTAGAGGAGTATTATTCAACAAGTTGTACCGAGGATTATAGTTTTGAGCATTATGCATATTGAAGGTGCAGTAGCCCTCTAAGCAATTGCGAAAAATGTCACCATGCCCGTACTTTCTGGTATCCGTGGTTCTTAGCGACGCGAGGAGGCAAACGAGTCCCTGGCTTGATCTCTACTAGTAGCTCTGGCCGGCAACTCTCTAGCAGCTCCTCGCGAGGAAATAGTTTTTAGATTATACTACTAGTTCCGGCGGGAGAGAGATTAATTGCTCTCGACCGTCAAGGTAGCAACTAAAATAGACAGTGCACCTTTTCGCTGCTTTACGATATAGTTTAGATCGTAGAAGTAGCCGTCGCCACTGGTGATGGAAGTAAAATATGTATTCAAGTTGTACCGATTATCGTTTTGAGCATTATATATTCAAGTTGTAGTAGCCCTCTAAGCATTGGCGAATAATGTGACCACGCACGTACTTTGTGGTATCCGTGGTTCTCAGCGAATCGAGGCAAACGACTCCCTTGCTTGTGGTTCTCCCTACCACTCTCTAGTAGATAGTAGTAGCTCTGGCCGGCAACCAGCGTAGCAGCTCCTCACGAAATAGTTTTTAGATTAATGATTAGTAGGTGGTAGAAGTAGCTGTCTCCGTTAGAAAATTAATGTATTCAAGGCGGGAGTACTAGCATGATGATGTTGTCTTCAAGGTGAAGCCCTCTAAGCAATGGCGAAAAATAATGATGTGAACACCCACATACATCAGGACCGCGGTCGAAGGGTGTCGCGTTATTTCAAGCCCCACAGGACTCGTCCATTGTCGTGTTAGTCAGTATTCTGTCCTCATTCAAATCAGTGCGTCTTTTTCACAGTGTTAAATAAAAATACTCCGTCAGGAACGCGTGAAGGCATAAAATATTACTCCGCTCGTTCGGTGCTAACGGTCTGAGAATCTCAAGACAGCAGAAGTCTTGGTATGTCGGAAATCGTGCTGGACAGCTGGCCAGACGTAATGAATCGAATGTGTCGACAGCTCGTGATCGAGTTCCACGTCTCTGCAATACACACGGTCTACGCGACTCGTACGACCACAGTCTGCCCGTCGTCGGTAGATAATGTCCTGAAGGATCTTCCACGCTAGTGCGCGCCGTGCATGCGCAGACGCCCTAGCCACGACCAGTCGATGACGTGGTCGGCCCGTAATGACTCGGGTGCGTGTGAGACGCGCGACGTACGACTGGCCCCCGTCCGTTGCAAAGACTCAACAGAAACTACAAGTCTATGTACTAGACTACAACTGCCAAACAGGCACCGAAAATAGCTCACCACATAAAATGAGATTCACACCACATGAAATAGATTCATCTGGTCAACCATGTGAAAGTCATGCAAGACTAATATTTCGCCAAGTCAGCGCAATATCTTTTCTCAACAATTGATTTTGAAACAAGTAGTTCCAAAATAACAATTCATTTCTAACTCACAATTTACACTTTCAATCGGGCGGGGGTAGCAGCCCATACCTTCAGGTACCCATCATAATAATATGGCATCAACAATACGACGGCACGGGGCCGTGCGTCGTTTTTTGAAGATTGGCGCGTGTGCTTCGGTTGTCTTCATGGTGTCCGTGCGTTCTCTGTCTGCGCCACGCACACAAGAAGCAAGCAAGTTCGATACTCTTGTTAGTTGTCGGAGAATTTATAGCATATTGTTGGAAGCGAATGGTTCTTTGGTGGCAGCTACTAATTCCTCATTAATAAAAGAATAAACTCCGTTGTTCTCACTAATCTGGTGGCTGGTCTATCTACTTATTGATCGTAATTTCCGGAGCCTCGCGATTTCTAGTACTCGTGGCTAGCTGTTTCCTCGTGTCGTACTTTACTCCTGTACGGGTCCTGAAGATTGCTGCTCCGAAATAAGACCGAGACATTCTAAAAAAATGTCTTGTCATTAAGGTAACATTTATGGAATTCGGCCGATCACCGAAAAGTTATAGGAATGAAGATGTTCCGAAAGACCGAATTATCGCATTTCCGATCTCTTTGGTAATCCTTTGCGTGTAGAATTCTACAGGATCGGCCCAAGGAAATCTCTCTCATTCTGTCGTTTTTGCGTAGAATTACTACCACGAAGGACGTAGAGTGACGAGTGTTCTTCGGTCGGTGGATTGAGAATAAAGAAAGAATCATCCGGATGAGAAAATGCCACCACGCACACGTAACAATTAACGTAAGAATCCCTACCGGTAGACCTTCTCTAATAGTAATACCGTTACTTCAGACATTGAGAAATGACAGAACGGCAGTGGCGTGGCATGCATGCACATGTAAAAAAAATTCCCAAACTCCACATCCTCTTTTGTACGGCTCACTTTCTGTACAGTACTGGTACCGGTAATAGTTCCTCTCGCCAAGCGTAACAACATTAACCAACCCCAAACACCATGGACACTCAAGGGATGATGATGTTTGGAGGCATGAACAACAACAAGAACAACGGGGACAGCAGTGATACTAACAATCCTGCTCGAATTCTCGGCATGGCTGTGTCCTCTCAACTCCAACAGCAACAAAACTTTCGTATGCATCAGCACCGTTATTTAGCTCCCAATCCCAACCGGAAACCGAGCGAAGATGATCTCTTTGAAATGGCATCAATGCTACTTCAACCACCGCAAGTATCTTCTCAAGACGAAGACGAGGAAGAGCTAGCAATGCCTCAAAACAATGGCAACAACAACAGCAACAACAACAACAACAACATGATGATGATGACCCAAACGATGATGACGATGACTCACCCCCAGAGTCTCCTGGTTCCCAACCGCGTGTCGTTCAACAGCTCTTCGAGCAACGGAACAAACACCATGATGATGGCCATGCTTCCTCAGCAGCAGCAGCAGCAGCAAGTCATGTACAACAACAATATCAACAATATGTTCTTCAACCCAATTTCGTCTCAACCACAGCAGCAGTTCCAGCATCAGGCACAAGTACTAGTAGACGATGATGGGGATCTCTTTGATGATGATGAACTCGACTCGGTATTGGGAGGGGGAGGGCAGGCAAAGCAACTGCAGCAGCAGCGTGCGTCCACTCTTATGCCTCCAAACAACTACCATACCAACAACAACAACTACATGATGATGACGATGGGCCCTGCGATGACTGTTACTCCGGAATCTTCGGAGCGAGAAGTTCCGTCGTCGTCGTCGCCGTCTATTGTACCCAGAAGAACTGCCATTGTTCTTCCGGAAAAGACTTTACAAGAAGTACGACAAGAGGGGCCCTCTTCTACTGCTAAAAACAAGAGGCAAAAGAAGAAGAACAACAAAAAGCAAGAGCAAGAGGATGACCATGAAGACAACAACAACAACAACGCCAATAGTGGTTTGTCGTTGTTGGGAAACACAAATCTCAACGACACTGTCGACGAAAACAATCAAGATGAATGGTGCTTGATTGATTTTGGAGATGATAATGTCGAAGCCCCAGGCTCAGACTCCTCGTTATCCTCCCCTCATAATACTACACGTCGTCGTCGTCGATCGTTTGAAGACTTGACCAAGGCATCATCAACATCAACTTCAACATCACCAGCGGGGAGGCTGGTGGATAAAAATAATGATAGCCCCCAGAGAAAGAAAAGGACCAAGACCAGATGATTCTCATGAGTATCAGGCCGTGGCCATCATCACCTTCATCATCATCATCATCATCACTATTCCTGTGCATCGAAATGAATACATCCATGATGATTCATTCATGTTTCTTTCTTTCATTCTCTATTTCATCCATAATACGTATGTATAGTAAAGCTTTCATGGCACGAATCATCAATCAAGTCCACTATCATCCCACTATGATCACCGGACGAACAAACGAACGAACGCACGAAAGAGCCTTGCCAAGGGAAAACAGCAAGGGAACTATAGGGAGGTCTAGTATAACTTGTACTCTAAACGAACTAAGAAATATGTGTACTTTTTGAGCAATCATACGGCCGATACTAGTAGCTCCACTGCTACTAGAGATGCGTACTTCTGTACGGTCCCTACTTACTACTACTAACTAATAGTAGTAGCAGTAGTAGTTCGTAGCAATTGTTGCATAAAAAAAGTCAGCAGAGGACGACCAGTACTACCTACTAGAGTAGATCAATCAAATCACCTCAACCAAAAAAATTTGTACGGAGTTCTGCGTTGAGTTTTGTACCAGGCCACGCGGGGTCCCGGCGAGGGATCCACATCATGTCAAAGTATTGCGCGTGTGTGGAATATGCGAAAAGAAAAGATTTCGACTTCGAGTGACGAATAATAATGACCCTCTACTACTAGCAGTACTACCCGCCTCTATTATACCATCTCATATATTATTATATCTCTTTATCATCATCATCATCATCATCACCATCAGATAATACACACGAGTACTTATTTTACTTTGTCAGCAGCAGCAACTTCTTCATAATCAGTGACGGCGCCAAGCAAAGCACCTCGAAAAAAAATACTAGTAGCATATGGTCTCCCACCCAAGACAGATTCTGCGTGCCTTCATTGGCTTGACGAGTGCCGTGTGCATAATAATAATATTGTCCTATCACTTTTACAACCACGATCTGTTGACGATTGATGTAAGCGCTACGGCAGAATTGGAATGGTTGGCGGGTGGAGCATTGCCCTTTCTTCTTCTTCGAGAAGCCGCTCCTCGTCGTCCTCTCGATGAGAAGACGACGAGTCGAGATGAGGACGAGGTCGTCTCAGCTTTCTCATCATTCCGCCCGTACCACGAGCTTGCTCAACAGGTCAGCAACATCACTTTGAACCGGCGATACAACTCGGAAACTTCGTTTTCTCGAGCGCATGTGGTGTCGTCCAACAACAACAACAACAACAACAACAACAAGAGGCGATCCTGGTTTGAGCCAACGACGTACTGTACGGAAACGTGCTGTGTCAAGACTGTGGCGATCAGTATGATGGGCAGCGACGAGTCGCCACCCCAGCTTTTGAGCACGGTAGACGGGCTCGACCTTGCCGACCTTCTTCTCGAAGACAACGTCTCACCGCCGCCTTTGCATTTGAGTTTCCTCGCCAATAGCTTTCACGACGATTTGATTCCTTGTCTACAACCAGGAACTATCATTTATCTCAACACGCACAATAAAGTCCTTTCCTATTTTTGGCAAAAGATTCGACCCAAAATCCATGTCCCCTTTATCATAATCAACAGTAATTCCGACTCGGACTCTCCTCCATCTTTTGATCCATACGTGGACATTATTCAAAAGGATCCTTTGTTGATTCGATGGTATGGGCAGAATCCTCTTCTTCCGCCGGGGCACAATACAACGACCACGCCCAAGTTTCATCCCATGCCTCTTGGACTCAGTATTCGTCACTCACAGTCCAAGTATTTGACTCCCTATTTGGAACTATTATTGAACAATGACAATGACAATGACAACAATAAAAATGAAAATGGTCTTAACCGCAACAACAAGAACAAAAACAAGAAGAACAACAACCCCTTTGCCGACATGAGTCGCTTTTTGAAGGAGCCCCTGGATTGGGACCGAGATGTCCTCGTATTCTTTAGCGTACGGAGACCTCCTCGGCAAAAGTTATGGGACGAGCTCTGCAAGAACAACAAGAACAACAAGAACAACAACAAGAACAACAACAAGAACAACAACAAGAACAACAACAAGAACAACAACAAGAACAACAACGGCACTAGTACTACTAGTACTACTACTACCTCTCTTTCGTGCTCGCAGCCCACGCTGCTCACTCCAGATCAGATTTATTCCCAAGCCAGTCGCTTCAAGTTTGGAATCAGTCCTCCGGGGAGAGGATGGGATTGTTATCGCACCTACGAATATCTGTATTTGGGTATCATACCTATCATTGAAGAGCGAGCGCCCTACTCTCACATTCTATTTGAGGGCCTACCAGTGATTCATTACCCTGGTCTTACTACTACTTCTACGACGACCCAAGCCGACTTGATTCGAGCGATTCAAGATTTCCTCCAGGCGCCGGATTTTGCCACTCGATTTTCAACGACCAACACAACCGCCGGATGGAATCGACTCTTTTTGCCCTACTGGAGACGAACAATGCTGCAAGAGGCAAATCGTACTAGTAGTAGTAGTACGACGACGACGACGATATTCAATCACGATGGAGACGAATACTTTGTTGGTTATCGTTATGAAACAGCAATCCAGGCCCGACGAGAGCCTATTCAATGTTCTCACCCAACGAGCTGCTTGGTCTAATGATAGTAGTAGTAGTACTACTACTAGTACTAGTAGTACTATTAATAGCTCCTACTACTACTAGCTACTACTAGGAGTAGCTACGAATTGGTGAGAACACGCCATGATGATGATCGTCCGCGATCTTCCTCTGTCCGATAAAATAATAATAGCGTTCGATGATAATGTCCGTTAGTACTACCGGTCGGTACAGCCATCATCGGACAATAACGCTACGCCACGAGATCCACGATGCGCTTCGGTTTCGAGACGCAGGCACGTTTTCGTGTTGACAGTTGACATCATACAGTACGGACGACGAACAAACTGACACAAAGAAGATGATGTTATGTGTGGAGAGAAGAAGATCCAAATAAAGGCGAACATCATCAAATGATGATGTGACATGTTGTTGTGACCTCTTTTTCAAAACGAAGAATGAGAACACTGCTGCCGGTACAAAGTAGCAGTCATCGATCGTCACATCGATCATTCCTGTTCAGTTCTACCATAACACATTGAGTAAGTCCCATCTATCCAGCTACTGCTCTACTACTAGTAGTGGCTACTACAGCAAGCCACACGACCATGGTGGCGGTCCATTAACAAAATTTGTTCTAATCAAGTCAAGTCTAGTCAAGTCAAGTCAACGTAAAGATGGAAGCGTTATTCTCCAGCATCGCCTTTCGGGCCTACTCCAACACACCACCGGCTAATAGTCGTAGCATCAGTCAAAGATCGTCCTCCGAAAACGAGATCTTTCTACAGGATCCTAGCGATGTGGAGGATTTGGAATTGCTGTATTTGGAGAGATGCGTTCGACGAAGTCCAACAAAGAATAAGAACCGCAACAACAACAACAACAACAACCACAAGGACGAGGAGATTAGCGTCCGCATCGCTCCACGTCTCTTTGGTCCGCCTCGAATATCCCTCACTTGGAAGCAACGATGTCACTTATTTTCTCTCTTGGGAAAGTTTGACCATTATTTGACAGAACTTACGATTCAAGGAACGACCATGGGACAAGTGATTTCCGCCGAGTTGTTGGCAACAGCGATTCCATCAGGAGCATCCAGAATCCAAGTCTTGACGGTACAAGCTGGTTTGATATTGGATGAAATGTCCAGTATATCTCAGCTCCAAGCAGCCTTTCAAAATCATTCATCGATTCGAGAGATACGATTGCTACACTTTTTGAATCATGTCCGTGCTGCTGATGGTAGTGCCTTGGCGGCGGCGGCGGCAGTAGTAGTACATTCATCCTCCTCCTCCTCCTCATCATCATCCTCACGGCGGCGGCGCTTATTGGATCCTTTATTTGACGCGTTTTCGACGTGTCCGCAACTCCAAGTTCTGGAACTGTCTTGTTTGGCATCCTTTGTGGAATGGAACGTTCCGTTGGTATCATCTGCGGCCCTTGAAAAGCTACTACTCAGTGATGCTGATGATGATGATGGCCCTTCTAATTTGTATCGCCTTCAATTGACCAATCTCGGTTTGGAAGATGCCGAATTCAAAACGATTGCGACTTTCTCGTCTTTACGAGTAAAGCGAGGAGGACCATCAGCATCACCAAAAAACAACAACAACAGCAACAACAACAGGTTAAAGTTGCGAGAAATTATCTTGAATGGCAATGAAAATACTCGTATTGGCCTTCGTGATATCTTGTTTGGATGTCTGTCCATTGGATCGCCCGTGACACAGCTGGAAGTGATAAATCATGTCAAGATGACTCCGGACTTGTATCAATACGTTCTTTGGTATACGGAACGGTATCATTGTCCATTGCAACATTTTCAAGCGACCTTTCCCTTGAGTACTATCGATCCAACAGTATTGCAATTGCATTTACGACTTCATCGATTGGATTTGCCAAGACGTTTCTACTCGCCCGAAACGGCCACGGTCGCCAGTTGTCTTCAAGTGTTGGGAAAAGTTTCCGATGATCCCAATTGTCTTTATCGACTCCTTCAAGAACGACCCAATCTCGTCGGCTGGTCATGTGGTCTTCGCGAATCGTCATCATCCAGCTACAGAACAACAACAACATTAACAACAACAACAACAACAACATCAAACAGCAGCTGGTTTTCCAAGCTATCTACATCGTTTCATTCTTTCTACCATGATGATGACGATGACGATGATGATGACGACGATGATGAGTCATTGGAAAGAAATCAACAAGAAAGGGACGACCCTGGTGCCCCCGCTACCGCTGCAGCTACTACTATGCAGGCTACTGCTGCTACTGCTGCTACTGCTGCTACAAATGCTACTGCTGCTACAAATGCTACAAATGCTACAAATGCTACAAATGCTACAAATGCTACAAATGCTACAAATGCTACAAATGCTACTGCTACTGCTAATAATGCTACTACAGCAGCACCAAGAACAACAACACCATCCACCACCACCACGACCAAGGTCACATGTCGATGCTCACCGATCAAATCTTGGTGGGGCAGTACTAGTAGTGTCAGTGTGGTCGTATTGCTGATATTGATACTACCACTACTACTACTACTGGCAGTACTCGAGCCCATTGCCGTCGCTGATCCTTCTTTGTCGATGGGAGGAGTTATTGGACAGTGGTGGTGGTCCTGGCAATCGTTCCACAGAACGGCACCGACCGAGGAGCGCTACTACTCTCTGTACTCAACTGCTACTAGTAGCGTTACCACTACTCTACTCTTAGTAGTAGAGTAGAGTACGATCCATAAAATGGATGAAGAATCATCATCATTAATCACTCACTCTTGTGGAAGACCTGACCTCTACCACTGCAGCACGCATTATTGAAGTCTAGCTAGTAGGTACTACCGCAACTACCAGCTACTAAAAGAACAAAGCTATTACTACTACTAGCTACTCTGCCAGCCAGCCAGCCAGTATATCTCTCTCTTTCACGCAAGCCCTCCGGAACAAGGTGTTTGTGTTTTTGTCGTCTGCATCGCATTTATGATATACTGTACTGCAGTAGTAGACCTTTCAATAGAATGATGATGATGATGATGTTGATGGTAAAGAGGACGTATTGGATGAATGAGTGATTCAACACAACAACTCCAACATCTCCAACAACAACGCAAAGAGAACTGACTTGATGATTTGACATGCCTAGACTTCACTTGACTCTTGACATCCCAGCCGCAATGCCGCATCATGCTCCCACGACGTCGCCCCAAAGCACCTCTTCGTACTGTCTATATAGGCAGAGAGCAGCATCCGCGGAGGACGGAGCATTATCGTCGGCCAACCGCCCATCCATCGATTCATCCATCCATCCATCCACCAATGATTCATTCGTGGATGATTCATCCATTCATTTATTGTATTCATTCTTTTCTTATTTCCAAAGCACATAGAGCGACATACACAAGCAACTCGCTCCGACAAAGGGTGACAATCGTTCTCCAATCCGACTCAATTTCCAACAAAATCCACCGAGTCCATCACGTTCGAAATGAGCCGGCATGGTAGTAGTATTGTCTCGTGGTGCTGGCTACTAGTAGTAGTGAGTATTACCGTAGTGAATAGAGACGCGAGTGAGGCAAATAAACGATGGAATGATGAATGATGAATGATGAATGTATTCCATTCCCCCCATTCATCATCACATCACTTCACTTCCTATCCCATCATCACGTACCTTGCTGGCCCCATCGAAAATCGAAGGTCTCAACTCTCGAAGATACGTACACGTACAAATCATCAACAAGAGAATCATCAGAACACTGGAAAAGTCAAAGATGGCGCTCATTATGTGGTTGTGGTTGTTGCTGCTGCTGAGTATAGTGCAGGATGCGGGAGAATACAAATGGATGATGAATATATGCAATGAATGATATTTTGTGCTATTTGCAATGAAACAACAACAGCAGCAACATAAGCAGCGCAGCAAATGCAGCGCGGCGCAATCCGCAATGCTTTTCATCGCCGTCTCGCCGCCGACCGCTCTGCGCGCTCTCTTCGCGCAATTGTCTAGACCTCGCAAGAAAGAAATCGTATCATAATATTGTAATATCGAATTAAGAACTGAGATAGTCCCTACCACTTTTCGCCTTACTATTCTTGCATTCTCTCCCACGCGCCTCACAAGTCACAACAGCATCATACGCAAGCCAAACGATCTCTCCCTCTCTCTCTCTCTTGTTACTTGCCTCCTTTCCATCACATCATCACTTTACTATACAAATCAATAATGAAGACTCCTGAATCCGTCCTCAAGAAGCAAGCCACTCAAAAGAAGTTGGCCGATGCTGCCGCCGCTGCGGCCAAGGAAGCCGCCGCCAAGGCTGCCGAAGATATGAAGAAGTCCTTGGCCAGCGCTGAAGCGCACGAAGCCGCCTACCAGGCCGCCCAAAAGGCGTCCATTGACAACCGCCGCAAGGCCAAGATCGAAGGTGGATTCTACGTCCCCGCCGAACCCAAACTCGTGCTGGTCGTTCGAGTCCGAGGTACCATCGGGGTCTCCCCCAAGGCCAAGAAGGTGATGCAACTCTTTCGGTTGCGTCAACTGCACAACGCGTCCTTTGTCAAGCTCAACGAAGCCACTGTCCGGATGTTGCGACTCATTGAACCGTATGTGACTTACGGCTACCCCACCCGATCGACTATCCAAAAGCTCGTTTGGAAGCGTGGCTTTGGAAAGCTCGCCAAGCAACGCATTCCCATTGCCGACAACAAGGTCGTGCAAGAGGGCTTGGGCAAGTACGGCATTGAATGTACGGCGGATCTGATCAATGAAATTTACACGGTCGGCCCTCATTTCAAGCAGGCCAACAACTTTTTGTGGCCCTTTAAGCTATCCAACCCCACCGGAGGATTCTCTCGCAAGACCAAGATGCTGCACTTTATGGAAGGTGGTGAAGCCGGTGCCCGAGGGGAAGAGATCAACAAGCTCATTGCCAAAATGATCTAGTACTAGAGAAAGAGAAGAAGAAGAGACGAGACGAGATTGATTGATTGATTGATTGATTGATTCCTGTACGTAATATAATTCATCTATCTGCCTAATCCAAACACTGAAAAGGTTCCGACCCCACATGATGCTTACTACTATCACAACAACAACAACTACTACTGGTAGGGAGTGTGTTGTGTGTGTGTGGGCATCGGGGCGGTCACAAGCTATCCTCGTACCCCACCGTCTTTTACTATACTATACTATACTCTTCATTATGGCCGTAGCGACACTGCTACTCTGGTAGCTTTTGCTTTTGGATCATCCGAGAGGAGTCGTCTTCTGGTCTTGCATGCCGCGGGCGTCCTCCACTGTTCTATTCCTTCCCCTGCCTCGTGATCGCCCGTCTCCTCCTCATTATTGCATCATCAACAACAAGAACAATATTATTTATTATTCAACAATCAACCACCACCAAAACAACTTGATAACTTGAGCGCACAGTGAATGAATGATCGATCGATTCGATCGAAACCTACGGTACAGTACGCGGTACTGTTGTTGTTGTTAACTGTCTCCAGTCCCATTGAGCGTGGTTAGAACGGGATATCAATCCCACCAGAGGCTCGCAGGCACTTAGACTAGACTACTAAGTGCGTTCTTAGACTACCTACTCCTGTTCCCCGTCGGATTCCTGGTCGGATACCACGGCCGCCTGTGTTTCTTCGTCTGACTGGAGTCTACTACCTCTTCTACCTCTCTCTAATACTACTACTACTACTGTATCGAACGTTATCGGACAGTTGAAGATGATTGGCACGAAATCTACATGTACCATACCGGTACGAGTACACATTGCCGGTAGTAGCCTGGCTGTATGATACTGTACAAGTAGTGTTTTCTCCGTCCTCGTACGACCACGAAAAGATACCGTACTACTACTACTGTAGTCGATATTATATCCGATATCCATTATTTTTTTATCTTCATTCTGGCGTCGTCGTCCTCCCTGCAGTACATACATATTCATCGACAGCAACCACAACCCAATATATACTGTACAAGAAGGTGATTCATTCATTCACTCATAATGATCCGGCGACGATCATCCAACAATTCTTCATCCCGGAGGGGGATGATGATCCCAACACTTCTAGTAGTAGTAGTAGTCGCTGTAGTAATGAGCCACAACAGCAACAGCAACAGCAACATCAGCGCCTTGATGGTGCACGGGTTATCCCCGATCACCACCACCACCACCACTACCACCCAAACAACTCGAAACATACTACCGGTAAAAATTGGAAAACCGTCAATCGCATACTTTTTGAGCACGCGCAGCATCCTCTCTCAAGAAAGTTTTTCCCACCCTGCTTCCACTACCCGTCTTTTCGCCGCCGATGCCGATGCCGATGCATCGAACAAAGATCTTGATGATGATAATGATGATGATGATGCACCCTCGACAACCACGTCAACGTCAACGTCAATGTCAACAACGAGGGAATGGATGGGAGGAGGATTTGACACATCGGCCATGATGAAATATATTGCCGCCATTGTCATTCAAATGAGTCTTTTCACGCTTCTCTTTCAAGGTCTGGATCGACTTGTTTTGCCGGCGGCGGCGGCGGTGGTGGTGCTGCCAAAAAATAATGTCAAAGTGCCATTTTTTTTTGCCGTCAATGTCGTGGTCATGTACTTTTTGTCCTTGAAATCACGCATTTTCAATCCCCTCTCCAATCAACGACCTCAACCCGCCACGAAAGAAATAATAATCATTGACAACAATGACAATGACAATGACAATGACAATGCTGCTGCTTCTCCTCCTTCTAATATTATTGTTCCACGTAAAATGCCATCCTGGACTCCACCGGGTTTTGTCTTTCCCATTGTATGGCTTCTTTTGATCGGACCACTTCGTGCCGTTACATCGGCCATGATTATTCAAGCATCGGCGGCGGCGGCGGCTGCGGCTGCGGCTGGTGGTGGTGCTGGTGCTGCTGCTGCTGCTGGGGGAATTTACTGTACCAAACCACTCTTGGCATTCATGTTGCATTTATCGATTGGAGATGTTTGGAATACGATTAATAATGTCGAACGACGCTATGGAACATCCGTGTTGGGCGTCATGTGTGTTTGGATCTCGGCCGCCTGGGCCGCCCGGCAATATTATTGGGTCGTGCCATTGGCCGGAAAATTATTGGCATTGAAATTGATTTGGTTGACCGTTGCCACCTCTCTTATTATTCGTACCTGGCAACTCAATCCAAAACAACAACAAAAAGAACAACAACAACAACAACAAGAACAGCCGAATGATGGTGGAAAGCTCAGTAAGCAGCTGGCTCCGTTGCTTCCCACCAAGGGAGACGGAGAGGAAACGAAATTCGATTGGTTTTCGGGTACCAACTAACCAACTACTAGTTGTAGTAGTACTAGAGTAGTAGTAGTAGTAGTAGTAGTGCTAGTACTAGTATGAACTATCTACTAAATATAGTCGAGTACTACTACAAGTAGATGCAACAAACTGGCTGTACTACTGTGCAAGATACGAAGTAGTACTATTAGCTAGTTGTACACACGATGCAGCATTATTTTTGTTAGTTAGTTAGTTAGTTAGTTAGTTAGGCAGCTGGTGCCGCATTGCTAGATTGTAGTAGACAACAATCCTGGTTGGAAGGTCGTCGTGATGCAACATTGTGGAAATATCCTTCCCACAAAGAATCCGAATAAGAAAAAGAAGAAGAAGAATGGTGCTGGTGGTGGCCTTGTGGAGTAGTAGTAGTAGTAGTAGTACCAGCAGGACTGCGAACTGATGTTGCTGCTGTTGTTGTTGATGTTGATGTTGATGTTGTTGTTGATGATGATGATGTACCCATGTACATCATGAGGAGCGATACCAATTGATGAAAGCATTCGGTCGCTTGTTGTGAATACTGCTTTTGTCTCGTCCCATCACTAGTATCATCAATACCACCATGATCACTAGTAGTACTAGTAGTACCTACTAGTAATCTATCAGACAATACACCCATGTTGTTGATGACGGCCGTGTAAAAAATGGGAGAATCCGAGGCATGCGGGCATTGAGTCCTTTGAAGTCGAAAAGAGTTTTCAAAAAAGGAGAGTGAACGAGAGAGCATCATCGTTTTGCGATTCAGCAACGAGAATAGATCTTGATCTTGATCTTGTTGTTCTTGTTGTTGTGCCAGCCGGTAAAAGCATATGCCCAAATTGAATGTCAACGCAATGGCGGTTCGAATAGCTGGATAACTCAAATCGTAGTAGTTGTAGTACTCCGCATGCTGCTGCTGCTGCTGCTGCTGCTCCTGGTGCGATGATGACCAAGGAGGAAAGGAGGGGGACATTGGTGGCATCACCACGGCAATAGGTTGAATATAAAAGTAGTAGTCGCCGTGTTCGTTTTCATCCAGAAAAAGAGGATCAGCAGCAGTAGCAACAACATCAGCAGCAGCAGCAGATGATGATGATGACGATGATTGTTGGTGCGACGAAGAATATAATGGCGTCAGCATCCATTCGTCAATCATGGCGAGCTCATTTTCGGTTGGATCCAAAGATGACGACGACGACGACGACGACGACGAGGTTTCTAGTAGTAGCAACTCTTCTTCTTCGTCTTCTTCTTCTTGTTGTTGTTGTTGTTGTTGTTGCTGTACAGTTTCTTGCAGAGAGCGCCGGTACGTCTGAAGACCCATGGAAAGCAACTCGATCGCCTTTTCAAAGTTTCCAAGACCAATCTCTTCGATAGCAATACTGTTGAATATCTCCGCAGTAGTACTACTACTACTACTAGTAGTATTAGTAGTAGTAGTAGTAGTAGTAGTGAAAAGTGTCGGACGTTCTTCTGTTTTATTGCGTTTGGTAGATGAAGGAGAGCGGCAGGGAATCATGGTAATACTACAGGTAATATTAATAACAATCGCTGTATAATGTTGGAAAAAGTGAAGTCGACAGATATTATTTTTACGGGTAGTAATGAGGAAGAGATTTTCTTCCTCGCACAATTTCGGCAGCAAAATGATGATGATGATTCCCACCAGATACTACTACTAACATATATATGCGAGCTAATGTCTGTGATGGTAGGATTTTAATCTTGGCGACACGAATGCGACTATCTAGCCCGACTGAAAGCATATATCTTCGACATAAGTGTTGCAGAAACTAGTGAAGTGAAGACTAAGCCCCGCCCGCCGGTGGGAGAAGATAGAAGAATTATTATCAATCCACACGATCGATCGAATCGCGTCGCGTGATTGAAGTCGCTCGCATCCATAGTACTGCCAGGTACCAGTACTGTACTACTAAAATGATGCACATAGCTACTAGTAGTAGAGTAGAGGGACTCCGCAACTCGGGAATAAACGAATACCCCTACTCTACTAGCTAAGTTATCATTTACTACTAGTTGGTCGATGCAAAAACATTCTCGCTCTCTTTCGATGCTCCTCATCACCATCTTCATCTTCATCTTCATCGCCACGTTGTTGGTCTTGTTGTTGTTGTTGTGGTTGTTGTCGCAGCACGCGTTGTTGTACTTCTTGGTGGTCGAACAATTCCTGAGGAAATGTACTACTACACATATTGGTATTGGTACCGGTACTGGTAGTACTGGAACTAGTGGTAGTACTGCCAAGAACCGTCTTTGTCGTCTCATCTCTTCGGTTCCGGACTCGAAAGGCTTGTGTAATCTTATTCCGAAGGGTTGTCCCGTCTTGAACGACTTTCCAGCCTACATTGTCTACCCGTTCCAAAAATCGAGGAGGAGGAGGAGGAAAAACCGGAGCCGGAACCGGAACAGGACGACACTCTAAAACGATTTCGTCTTCGTCGTCGTTTTGTTTCATGCGTTGTTGTTGTTGTTGTTGTTGTTGTTGCTTTTGTTGTTGCTGTTGTTGTTGCTGCTGTTGTTGCTGTATCTGTCGGACTAGCTGCAAGGCCAGGCGCCCCTTTCCAGACCTGTCGAGAGATTGGTACTCCTTGAGGTGCATGTCTACGATTCGATTCATCTCACGATTGCCGGAATATTCTTGACAGGATCGACCCTTTCCTAGCAAAATGTCATTGGGGCGTGGGTACGGGACCAGCACTAGTACTCTCGTCATGGTTGTTGATGTTGTCGATGTTGACGACGATGCTACTGCCGCGGCGGACGGCGAGCTTGGTGGAAGAACGTCGTCGTCGTCGTCGTCCTCGTCGTCGATGACTACTACTCCTTCCATGTTGATGTTGGTTTCAGCCGACCGTCTCTTGGCGAAATACAGCTTGTTCAGTTCTTTTTTAAAGCGTCGATTCCGCTCGATTAGCTCTATTGGAAGGTTAATACCGTAGCCTGAAAGAGCGTATTGGATTTCAATGTCGGAGCCTGTCGTATTGGATGGGAAGAAAGAAAGAAAGAAAGAAAGAAGGGAAAGAAAAGAAAGGGAAGTGAGTATCTTGATCTAGTACTACTAGTACAACATGATCAGCATGCTCTTTCCGATTGCTGGTCTCTTCTACTAGTACTAGTAGTAGAGTAGGAGTAATATACTCTTCCTTACCACAGTGTTCCCGGAAGCGAAGTCGATTGGAAGCTCCAAAGGCCATTTGTGCCAGTTGCATGACAGGTCTCAAAGCAGGATTGTTGTAACAAAAATGAATGGCGGCAAATCGTATCGGTAGACTCAACAATCCCCCCAGACCTTTGGTCAGATGCTCTGTGATTTTGAATTTCTGTTCCAACGCATCATTCGCCCAAAATACCTCCACAATTCCCATTTTTTGAACTTGTTCATCATTTTCGACAGCCGAAAGTGCCATGTAAAATAACATTCGATTGACATTCATCCAGTGTTGATAGTCGAGACATTGATAGTCAGCCCAAAAGATCAAACGCCCCGATCGATCTTTATGTGGCAGCAAGTGACCTGCCCCATTATGACAGACACTATCCATATCCTCTTGAGAAAGATCGTCCAATGTGAGTTTCGCCACAAGTTTGGATTCCCCAAACAATCGTAGCTTTTCCTCAAAGAAACGGCACATGCGGGCTGCAGCTGCGGGGACATGGAACCGATCGGCTCTCAAAAACATCAGAACAAAAGTTCGATCTCGAGTCAAGGATGGTTTCAAAAATACCGCTCGATGGTAGGCACGCTTCTTTCGAGCCGGTATTCGATCCAATTCGAATCGAAAGAGCTCCAAACTCGTTTCGATGAGTTCTTCCGTCTCTTGAAATAAGATTGAGGAGGTGTTGTTGTTGCTGCTGCTGCTGCTACCATTATTAGCTGGATTGGTATTGTTAGTTTCATTGTTCTTCTCCCCACCAGAGCCAGAAATGATGGTATTATTAGTCGTATTAGTTAATAATAATACTCCATGAAGTTCCTCGTACGCTTGTTCCCGTTCTTTTGTATGGACATGTTTGAGTTCTTCGGCCGCGACTTTGTCCATATTAATGATGTTGTGCTCGTAGATTTGATGCGAGATATCATTGTTTTTATTCTCATTATTTCGACCCATCGTCCTCATCGCATGGTGAGAATGATGCTCTTGCTTATTGCGTTGTTTTTGTTGTTGTTGTTGTTGTTGTTCTTGTTGGCGATGATGATGCATGATCGATGAAACGCCGCAGCAGTCATTCTGGCGGCCGCCATTATTGGAAGCAAAGCCAGCATCCATCGAATCATCAATTCTCTTTTTTGAATGAGGGGTTATATCATAGTCTATTATACTGTATGCGTTTAGTTTCAGATTGTCTTTCGTAGTAGTAGTATTTGTGCGTTTCTCTGCATTTTTGAGATTTGCAAAGAAAAAATAAGATACGCTTATTTCGCGGCTTCGTCCATGACGCGAGCGAGAGAATAAGAGCTCTGCTGCGTAAGTACCGGTACAGTATTCTACACATGATAATACATTTGATTATCCCTCTGGTTATGGTGTGATGTCATTCGCGGACGGTATTATCTTATTGCTGGATGTTCGTCGTTATTCGTTCTCGTGAATCAATCACCAATCACCGTCATCGTCCTTCGTTCCCGCGGCACCCAAAGCACACGGGTCATTATCATTACAGTATTGGTATTGTTCCGCGATGACGATGATTCTTCGCCACAATCTGAGATCGCAACAACGTGCGTGAAATCGCGCTCATCGAGTCAAGCAATCGCTCACAATTTCCCTCTCGAGCCGCGTTCAGAACATCTAATATTCATCCATCCATCCATCCATCCATCCATCCCAGCAACCAACCATGTCACTTTCCTTTATCAAAGCAAGTCCTGGTATCATGCTCACAGGAGTGATTGGATACTTGGGATATGGAACTTTTGTGCACCACCATGGAGGCGCCGCCGCCGCCGGCGGCGGCGGTGGTGACGTACCCTGGCAACTCCCGGCTCTAGCCTGCGCCTGGTTCTGGGGATTCAGTCTCTACACCATCGCTCAAGAAGGTGTTCTCGCCGTATGGCAAAATCATAATCAAAACTATTGGGGCAATCAAGTATGGTTTGACCTTTTGTTTTCCGTATCACTCTTTTGGTTCGCCTTGTTGCCGCGTGCCAAAAAGGTGGGCATGGTGCCCCCCGTGCTTCCTTGGTTGGTGTACGTCTGCAGCACGGCAAGCATCGGTGGACTTCATTTCTATTCTCGAATTCTTTATTTGGAACAGCAACAACAACAAAAACAACAAGAAGAAGTTAAAAAAGAACTACAAAATGAAACTGGTAGCAGCAGCAGCAAGAAAAGCAACTGAGCATCGTCGTCCTGCTGGCCGTTCGTTCCTTACATCATTAGTCAAGTGACCAGGGGGGTCCATCTCGGGGGCGTTCGTCTGAAAAGAATGATGAAGCAGCAGAGTAACCTACTAGTAGAGTATATTTAATTGAAAATGCTTATACTACTTTATGCTTCTTATAGTGCTTCACTGTTTCTCGTCGAGAAGCGCAATAGCAACAAGCTATTACCGCCGGTGTACGTGTAGTACTACTTGCTTCGTGCAGACAGGCGACAACAATGTCTACTGTAGTAGAATATTATGAAAAAATGAATGAATGAATGATTTACATTATAATATAATCGGATGATCATGAAAGATGTATGATTTGATATTCTATCAGTCTGAAGAACAATATCTTTGGCACTCGAAACGTTTGCTTCTCGAGCACAATCAAAGACAAGAAAGACCACGACAATCACAAGAACACTGAGAATGACACAGACTCACATACAAGTGCCAGTACGTTCTTCACTCGTCGACCATCAACAACCAGTCTACTGAGCCACTCCAAGAAGGGCCAGCGGTGCTGCTGCTGGCGGTGGCATGATCATAGTCTCGTCGTTCACGGCATCATGCTCGTTGTTGTTGACGGATGAGCTTGATGACGATGATGACGACAACGACGACGATGAATCCGAACTTGAACTTCTACTCGTACTTGACAAGGAGGAAAAGCTCAACTGATCCAAAACAGTGTTTCGATGCTGTAAATGTCGCAATTCTTCTTGTCGGCGTTTCAATCGATCCACAAGAAAAATGGGCTCTTGGTCTTGCTGCTGCTGCTGCTGCTGATGTGTTACTTTTTCGAGTGGCAAGGGCCATCGTGCCATGCGTTCTTTCCGTCCCTTTTCATAAGCGGGATGATCGGTCGGAAATTCGTAGCGACAATAGGGACAAGTACATTGTCGATAGAACCATTCTTGTATACAATCCTTATGATAGGAATGTCCGCAGGGCAATGTCACCAAGGTACATCCTCGACTGTAGGCGGCAAAACAAATCAAGCATTCATCGTCGGCGGCCGATGAACAATAACAATGACCAGCAGAAGTAGTAGTAGTAGTCGCTCCTGATGACGTTGTTGCTACATCATTCGTGGCACCCGTGATGCTCGAAGAAGAAGAAAAGGAAGAAAAGGAGGATGCCTTGACGGGTGATGGTGGTGGTGATGATGATGATGATGTCTTCGGTGATGATGATGATGATGATGATGGTACCTTCAACAAGGATAACAAATGAGAGGCATCATGTTCCAGCTTCAATGTAGGCAATCGTTCCATAAACTTTTTGCCCACCGGAGGCGTCTTGTACTTGCACGAAGCGTAGACATACGCGACTTCTTCTTCCAGTTCTTCCGGAGAAGGACTGTATACGAATTGGTAGTTTCCGTTCTCATCGACTTGGAGTTCTTGCCAGGATCGATACGTCGGATGAAAAGCACGACGATGATGATGACTCTGATGATGATGGTGATGGCGAGTACTAGAACGTGAGTGATGGTGAGATTGTATGGCACCCATGATGATGATGCTGGTGAATGGTAGTATCGTATAGTATCGTATCGTGTAATAGGATGGTTGTGCTTCTTTTCGTTTCGAGCCGCAGAATTATGTTGCTATTACAGAAAAACCTCAGGTGGTGTTCTTTCGCAGACTACGTGTACAGGCAGTGCTCTTGCTACGAACTAATAGTAGAGAGGAAATACCTGGAAGACTACCGGTAAGAACAAGCTTCGATCGTTGTTTGTTTCTGTTCGAAGACAACAAGAGCTATAGTTCGCATTGACTTTTTCTGTTTTCCTCCAACCGCATATTATGTATGTGATGGAATGAAGGATGAGGTGCGTGAGCGAGGCGTGTCACCACCCACAGCACATCTTTTACTACCCGCCAAAAAGATAGATAAATCCCACCGCCGGCGCGGGGGGTGTCATTCTTTCTGCTGTCGCATTCTGCATGCGCTTTCGCGTGCTGGACAGCTACTACTGTACGAGCAATGATGATGATGAAGATGAGAACATCAAAAACCTGCCTCTCCTCGCGTTCTGTTCTTTATTTGGATCGATGACGCAAGAGAGGTTGACGGTTGACGACGATCGCTACCAGGTACGATGAGTACAAGAAGTATGGTATCTTTCTTTCTTTGTGCAGCCATAGAATTCGGTGTCAAATTCTGCGAACGAAACCCGCAGGCGCGCAGAACCCATAAGTAAAAAATAAAAGCACGTCTGAAATACTGGAAGCAAAGACGACTGGTAGACAGACAGACAGATGATTGCCTCATGGTCCATCCATCCGTCCGTCAATGGCGGGGGGAAACGTCTTGTCCTTGTTCGTGGTACCGGTACGAACTATGTACCGAGTACCGGGGCTTGTTGTTCTACTAGTACTACTACCGGTACGTCAAGGTACGAAGTAACTAAATTAGACAGAGCACTTTTTCGCTGCTTTACGATAGTTCAGTAGTACACTATCGATGTAGCTCCCTACGTCCCGGTACCGGTAGCTAGTACTAGTAGTTGTACTACAGCAAGTACTTTGCTTACTGCTTTAGTCGGCTCCTCCTCGCAGTGCTTGGCCAGCAGCAAGCGGCGCTCTAGCTAGCTACTAGTACTATCTCTCGCTCTACTCTAGCTCTAGAGTACGAAGCTGCTGCTACCACCACATAACTAAAAAAGCTAGTACGACTCTACTCTACTCTACTCGAAACGTTGCTCCAAGTCCCGTCTCCGCCAAGGGATTGTTGACATACCTGGTATAGTACTTGGTGGTGTTGTTCTTCTTGTCGTTGTGGTAGCATGATTCTTCTTCCTGGTGTTGCTGCTTGTTGTTTTTGTTGCTGCTGTTGCTGTTCATGCTGCTGGATGGAAAGTAGTGTTGCTTATAGTAACCCATGAGATCCTCAGCGGCAGCACAAGCAGAAGGACGACGACGGTCACCAGCACCACTAACACCACCATGGTGGTCATGATCATCGTCGTCGTCATGATGAGTATTTTTTGCATGGCTGCTGCTGCTACTACTACCGCTACTACTCAACGGAACTCCAGCAACGACGACTCGTAGTTCATGGCGGCACATGCAGCAACAAGTCTTGGTGGCATTGTCATTGTCATTGTCATTAACATCGTTATCGTTCTTCCTGCTGTTCACACTCATTTTCAGCCAACTATTGATGCAATGCGAATGGTAGACATGTCCACATGGTAAATAGGCAATCGTGCATCCAATGACATAATCGTCATGACAAATGGGACAAGAAGGATTTTCCGGATCGATGCCTCGTAAACGAAGAGGAAGAATCATGAACTTTTGGGAAATCGTCGTAAGACCGTGGTTGTTGTTGTTGTTGTTGCTGCTGCTACTGTTGGTGTTGTTGGCAGAGGAGGGAGAAGATTCTTCTTCGTCTCCTGCACTGTGACGTCGTCGGGGGCGCTGCTGTTGTTGTCGTTGGTGTTGCGATGATCGACGATGGCGAGAAGAAGCAGTTTGAGTACCTGTAGTGCCTGCTGCTACTGCTGCTGCTGCTGTCGAGGAATGAGACGCAGACGACGAGGACGATGATCCTCGACGACGACGCTTTGTCATTGCGGCAAAGAATTTCATGTTGGATGATGTTCGTACGGGTAATAATGCAGTAAAAAAGCTGAAGGTTTGATCTGTTGTTGAGGTTGCTGATGAGAATGATGAAGATGTTGAGTGTGATGTGTGCTGTGTCGCAAAGGCTTTTCCGATGGAAGAAGAGGGGGAAATAAAAAATAAAGAAGAAGAAGTGATGCGATGATGATGAGAAGTTTGAAGTTCGAACTTCGCCAGAACATTTTTTTCATGATCCATGCATGTTGTATCAATGATGACAACACGACGTCTCCTAATCTGACGTGTTTGCAAAGGCAATAGATTTAACGACCGGGAAGAAGAAGGGCACTAATATAAAATGAAGAACATATATAAAATAGAAATATTATGAGAATTTCCAGGGGCTATTACTTTAATTGCAGAAACTCGTGAATCATTATCATCATCATCATCATCATTAGTCCGTGCGTGCAGCCTGCGCTTCGTTCTCACATTCAGAGTGTGCCTGGTACCACCGGTAGTTTTCAAGTACCAGGTACAGGTGGTTGTCTACGAAGTACATAAGTTCGAAATTCACCACATCACTATCATCCTACCGGGTATCATCATCTCAATCGGCTAGCCCCCCCCCCCCCCCCCCCCCCCGTAGTTTGCACGGATTTTATAAAAGAAAAAGGAGGGAAAAAGAAAGGAAAAAGAAGAAGATTGGTGTCACATGCGTTAAATAAAGAAAACAATCCTCCGCGCCTCGTATTTTAACGCGCCTTTGAACCTCCCGTGTGCTACCAGCTGATCGCTATCCTAACTGGCAAGTACCACCAGGGTACAACGTAGGGGACGCAAAGCAAAACATCGTGAGATCTGATGCCATGAAGCGCAAATCATGCTGGATCAAAACTTACCAGATGACAATCTTTTTCCAGATTGGAATCCAAAGAGGAGGAAGATTTAGATGTAATAATATTATAGTAGGGATGATAAATCCATGCCATTTGCATGGCATCTGTCTCGTAGGCAATAGATGTGGGCACGTTTTATCCACTGTATGATAAAGTAAATAACTATTTTATTAGTGGTCAGGGGTCTGATACCACCCCCTTAATATTTGGGGGATGTTGTCAGTACAAAGTGTACAGAATAACGACTTCGGTGGCGTGGCCCGAAAGTACCGGTACAGAAGTAGTGGCTGCTGTGGGTTATCAGGACTTGATGTGACAAGATAAGTGGTGGTTAATTTATGCAAACCACCCGGCCGCCGCGGAGAACTAGCACGCATCCGTGCGCAGTGATGCCATGGAATCCATCATCCGTCGGCCGTTGAAGACCATTAGAATGAGACTCGAAAAAGGGCTTACACTTGCGCGAGCATGTTGGTAGACCGGCGGGAGGGTGGGGGCGGGCCAATACTAAACATTCCATGTTCACCACACCACCGACTTGGAGGTTGTGCAGATTCGTGCACGTAGAAGTATATCCTGCTTCGTCCCACTTTGTTATCTCGGCCTTCCCGGCGTCGACACTCGGCGGCGAGATTACCGCACACGAGACGTTGCTTCTACTTCTTTGATGTAGTAGCAGCCTTCTGGTTCCGTGACCCGGTAGCGAGTAGAGTTTGTAGAGGAGTCTACGTCGACTTCTGGATACAAGAGGTGCGGGCTTCTGGATACTAGAGATCTTCTTGGTCTTGCCGGGTCCAGAGGTTCGCCTGCACGTTAGGCTTCTGGATCTTAGTCGCGGTCGGGACTCATTCAATCGCATGGACTCATTTGACTCAGCACGTCTCGGTAACCTGCCGATTGTGGTAAGCGATGAGGTTTCACATTACTGAACAAGGTTTCAACTTTATTATGCCGGATATCGGTTATCTTTATGGATTGATTCTCTATTATGGATTGATTGATTTTGATTGCTTTGATGATGATAAATAATTACATGTATTATGATGATGAGAACGTATGTGCTGAGCAGTGAGCAGTACTACTGTACCTACTACACGTAAGCGAGCAGGAGTAATCCCGGCAGTGAGGAGAGTGAGGAGTCGTCCTCGTCGCTACCGATACTATTCTCTATGGTTGCGGCTGGCTGGCCACCATTATTTCATATATTGCGCTTCTCGCTCCTCCTCTCGCGCTGGTGGTGGCTATTGCGAGTACCATATGGTGGTGGCTTTGATGGTATGGATGATGGGTGATTGCTTGATTGAATCTTCAGGAATAAGTACCAAGAAGAAGGATCGTCTGTATTCCAGAGGACTTGGTGGTGGTTGTGGTGGTTGCGTGGTGGTGGTTCTTGCGTGGGTGGGGTATTATCTATTTGCTTGTGTTGGGATTGGTGCTGGGGGAGGAGAGAAGAGGATATTATTGCAACAGGGTCGACGAGAAAAGCGACGACGTGCGAGGAAGAGGAAAAAGTATGATCCTGACACGCCGCCTTCTTCTCGTCATTGTTTTTGGCGGTTCTTCTCCTTGGTCATCATCTTCTTTAGTACAACAACCAAGGAACGCGGCCGTGGTGGGGAGTTCCAGCCGCCGCCGCGGCTTGGAGAATTTCGGCTGCTCGGTGGCGGCGCAATAAATACTGATTATATCCATTCTGCTCATCTTGTTCGGCGGCGGCGGCAGCAGCAGCCCAAAGAGGAGGCGTGGTGCCGGGAAGGAGCGAAAGGGGATGAGGCGGGCGCGCCGGAGAAAATGACAGAGGCGCAGGACCACCACGATCGTGGCGGCGCAATGAATAATGATTATATCCATTCTGCTCATCTTGTTCGGCGGCGGCGGCAGCAGCAGCCCAAAGAGGAGGCGTGTTGCCGGGAAGGAGCGAAAGGGGATGAGGAGGGCGCGCCGGAGAAAATGACAGAGGCGCAGGGCCACCACGATCACCCTGGTCCGCCATCCTCGCCAACAACAAAGCGCGACGCAGGGCTTCTTGCTCATCATACAGTACTAATCTTTCTTGAGGAAAGGACCAACAACAAGTTGGAGGATCATGTGGACCTTGCATTCCTCCCTGCTCCTGCTGTCCACGGCGACTGAGCAACAGAAGAGAAGAAGCCACTAGCGCCTGGGAGGAGAGGACTGCTGCTGTGGGGTTATGATTGCTAACTCGGGGGTTCTTGTTGACGTTGCCGCCACTTCTTCCACCAGGAAAAGACATCAGCAGCTTCTCACGATCGGAGCCGCTCGTGTTGTAGTGAGGAGGAGTCCAAAGCAGGGGAGGTCTTCTGCTGCTGCTGCTGCTGCTGCTGAGAGCATGCTTCTTCATATCATACTCGGCCGCCGCAGCAGCAGCAGTGGCAACACCACTATCACCATTACTGGTGGCGAGACGTCTGTATTTGGGAGGAGAAGAACCACCACCAGCATCACCACGACGACCTTCAGGCGGCCCATAGTCGTCCTCCTTCTCTCCTCCCTTGCGTTTATCGGTCATGCGACGAGGAGGACTCGCACCGTCAGTGATTTGCTCCCGCTCTTTTTCGATGCTTCGGATCTGGTGACGGAAGCTCTGTCGCACTTTTTCTACAGCCACGCAATCCTCCACTTCGCGGTACCTCGTGTGCGACAAAGAAGAAAACGACGAGTCTGAAGTTCTTGCAGTAGCAGCAGCAGCGGCAGAGGTAGTTCTAGCAGAGCTCGCTACTTCACCACCACCACCACCGGGCACTCGTTTCAAGAACCTTCCACCTCGGGATTTGATAGTCTGGACAATTTGGTGTGCCAGGATCAGTTTGCAGTCGAGAGATGATGAAGTCTTCTTCTCCATGGAAGGCTCGTTGTTGTCGTCCACCACAGTGCAACATTTCTTCGTCATCACGACTTGACGAACCAGATTGCGAAAGTGGATGTTCCCAATGTACTCATTGGGGCCGGTGCCTATTGAATATGAGAACGCGAGCGCCGGTGAGGAAATTTTAGAACGAGGAGGGCGAAAGCAGGGATCGCCAAAAGTTGGAATAGTCATCACGCCTTGCTGACTTACCTCTCCCAAGAAGTACGTCGTTGTTATTTCGAACCAGATCGACAAGAACATGCTTCCCCTGATGATCGCTCAACGCGTTCTCATCTGACTTTTTCTCGTTGTTTTCGTCGTCCTCTCCGTCGGGAACAGCAGATACTCCTCCATTGTCCTGCTGGTGCTTGCTTTCGGAATGATCCTCATCGGTACGAACAATCTCTTTTGGCATTATTTCTGCATCGTCGTTGGGAATGTTGACATTTGTTTCGTTCATCGTTCTTAAGTTGGGGTTGGGGTTCAAATATTAATGCTTGCTTGATGATTATCATTCCTCGTTGTTTCGAACGGTAGTACGGCGCTCTTTTGTGCTGATGATTATCATTCCTACTAGTTGTTTCTACTGCGGTACAAGTAGTACGAGAAACGCGTCTACTTACTAGGATCCTGAGACCATCTCAACGTCACACGCACGTCGTCGAACACAAAGTTTCGAATATAAGCGCTCGCATACCAGCTCGCAGCACAGCAGAAAAACGTTCCTGTGGTTCGTTCATTACCTTTATTTCCCATAGTGAAAGTGGCGAGACATGCGTCTTCTTCTTCGCATTCTAAACACCCGGGATCATGTAAACAAAAAGTCTGAGAGTAGTAGATTAGATGATGTTCGTATGTAGCGTAGTTGAGGTTTCTCGAAAAAAGCGAACTGGTAGAGTTCTTGTCGACAACCTTCTTTTTCATTTTTTTAATTAATAGTGAAGGTGTCTTGCAGTATCTGGAACGGTTGACAAACTCACAAAAACGGGATCAGTCACGTCTGTCCGTCGCGCACGTTTCTTCATTGTGGGCATATATGTGATGATGTCGTATATGACTATATATATGCCTACAATGAAGAAACGTGCGAGACGGACAGACGTGACAGATTCCGTTTTTGTGAGTTTGTGAACCTTTCCTGCTCTAAGAGTACTGTAGTAATACAGTACCGGGAGAGAGAAACATCAATTGGTCGTACAGTCGGGTGTGCGATTTAACGAGGTCTACGTCAGAACGGCTTCTTCCTCGTTAAATCGCGCCCTATAATGAACGGAAACTACGTAGAAAATGTACTAGGTTCTACGTACAATGCAAACAATAAGGAACACGTAGAAAATGTACTGACATGCGCGTGGGTTAGACTACTTTGGGCCAAAGAAGGCATTGATGCTCGTCTGCCTGCTTCGACTCTTGGCTTCCGCTTCTTTCATTTTGACGCGGCGGTTGTGCGAAAACACTTCATCTCGCGCTTTTTTCAAGAAAAGGACCGCACCCGTGGCACCAGAAGAGTCAAGACACTCCTGCAACTCCAGCAGCTTGGCAGTCACCGCAGCATAATCAACTGCAGTCTCCTCCACCTCTTCTTGCACACTATCATTGTCACTGATCTCTTCTTCTTCCTCATCACTCAAGACTTCACTAATTGTTGTTGCATTGATGACATCAAGCTTTTCAGTGCTGAGATATTCTGAAATTTCCTCCGAAGCCTCAAGATTGGCCCATTCCTCCACACTCCTAAGGAGAGTTACGCAATATGCCCCGACACCACCCAGACCTCTCCATGTGACCTCGAGCTCCAAAGGAGCGGCGGCCAGACGAAAAAGAACACGAAAGGTCAACCAGCATGGCATAGGTGCCAAGTTCTTCTTCCTATAGTATGTATTATCTGAGAGGTCTTATTTATTTCGATAAATCGTTGTTGGAAATGGAAAGTGCAGGAGACTGAAAATGCACAGTCAACACCACGGTTATCGTAGGAGTAGGCTGAAGTTAGTACCGGGTGGGCGGGTGGGAGAGTTAAAATAGTTAGTAGTTGTCTCGATTGTTGTCGTTGTTGTTGGCTTAGATGTATGTTCGCAGTCTGCGCCCATAACAAAGGATTAGCCTGCGCCACTCCAACGAGGTGGAGGAGAAAAGCTTGGTAGTTCGCCATGGTGGAGCAGACGATGCGAGGGAGGAGGCCGATGTCGCAGTATCTTTCTGTTTGGTATGCAATCCTTCTGGGCCATTCGGGTTATACCGGGTTATAGAATCTAGAGACTTCGGGATCGCCAATCGTTCCAGTAGGAGTCCACTCGGTCGAAAGCTGGACTTTCCGACTCAACCGATCCGTAGGTAACCTATCGATTATGAGAAGCGCTGAGTCTTCCGCACCCAAAAGGTGAAAGAACGAACGGTCAGAAGTCACCCAAGCCACATGGCACACAGCCAGAGCAACACTTCCATCATAATATCATTATTCTTCATTCATCATGATATTCAATTCTTGCTTCTTCCGCGTCTCTTTCTTTTGTTTTCCAGCATATTGCATCATAGCGCAATACTTGACTAGTATCATCATCATCATCATCACGTTATTGTCAACGACGACCATCATCACTATTTCTCCTCCTCCGTCAAGTAATAATATAAAGACTTCGACGATTAGTCTTGACAATCATGAGCATGATGATGATGATCATGATCATGATCATACTGCACGAAATGGGTTATCTCTAAGAACATCGCACTCCTCCAAGAAGGTTGATGTTCCTCTCTGGTGCCGGTGCGGCATGATGATAATGATGACCATGATGCTGGCCTTTTTGTTGCTGCCGACCAGCACCGTCGCTTTTGCTCCCATTCACAGTGCTCCTTCCTATCATCATCATCATCATCGGACTCCAAATACATGCACTACACGTACAAGAAGCACATCATCATCATCATCACGTACTAGTACTACTAGTAGTACTAGTAGTAGCAGTCTCCAAATGTCTTGGGCCGAAGTGAGCGACTTTTATCAAGCTGCCGTCTTGACGTGCGGTTTCAAGGCTTCTATTGCCGATGGCATTGCCCAAGTCAACGCCTTCCACAACAACAACAACAAAAACAACAACAACAAACAGCAGATCCTGGAACTCAAACGCAATCTTGCCTATGTCTTGTATGGAGGTCGTGGGTATCATGTGTCATGTCGAATACCATTTAGTCTTTCCCATTTTGTTTGGAACGACCACGACGACCGGCGAAAACAACAATCATGTCGTCGTCTTGGAAAAGGTATTGTTGGATAATTTTGTCACTGCACCGCTCCTGTGGTTACCACCGGCCTATCTCATCCAGGCGATGATTTACGACCATTCGTGGCAAGAAGGACTGGAAAAGTATTGGCAAGACGTGACGACCAAAGGACTCTTGTTCAAGTATTGGACGATTTGGGTTCCGGCCCAAACCATTTCCTTTTCGGTCGTTCCGGATCATTTACGAGTGGCATTCATGGCACTGATTAGCTTTTCTTGGTTCATTCTCTTTTCAAGTGTCGCATCCTCTTCCTCCTCTTCCTCCTCCTCGTCATCATCTTCTTCATTACCCGAAGAAGAAAGGGAGGAGAACAAGAACATGAAGTAGTAGTGCCGCTGACCGACGCCGCCACCAGCACCATGATGAGCAGCAGCAGCAGCCGCACGAGCAGCACTTGGTAAACAACGAAAACAACAACAACAACAACAACAACAACAATGTTGGAATTATTAGAAACAATATGATCACTTCTTCTCGTACTCCTGCGTAGAATTGTATAGTAGTACTACGACTACAGCAGCACCACTGGTTCTTTCTATGATCATGTAGACAGTGCGCTTTTTCGCTTCGCTGCTTTACGATATAGTAGAGTACGTACTAAAGTACAGTAGGTACTACTAGAGGGTCGTTACTACTATTTTATGATGATCTTTTTATCGTTCATTCATTCCTCGATCTTGAATCATCATCAGCACGGTCACGTGAGGCAGTCTTGGGATACTACTACGTGTACTGTACGAAAAGGCGGTGTGATTGATTGGTACGTGTACGCTGTTCGTTGAAGCAGAATACGACGAACAAATAGAGATCGAACGAGTCGAGTCGTCTCATAGTATGTCATGGCGGGAAATTTTTCGTCGAGGATGACGATGTTGTTACGAGTACATAATATGTCAACCGACATTCTCACGGCCGAAATTTGGAACAAAAGAGGCGATGAAAGGAGCAAGGTCCTCCATTTTCATGTGTGGTATATATTTTACACTTTCATCGCGATCGATCGTCTACAAGTAACGAAGTATAGCGGTATAGCAAATCCATGCCATTCCATTCCAGTCTATTCCATGGCAACATCATATTCAAAAAGGCCGACCCAACAACACATAATATATGGCTGATTCCACAATATCAACTCCACCTCTCCAAGAATAGTTGTGAAATCACGTACCGCAGTAGTATATTGCAAAAAGACGGCATAGCAACGAACGCTCAACAACAAGAAAATGGTGTTTTCTCGATCCGACTGGCAGGAGACTTTATTGACGTCTTCGTTTGAAGACGATGACCATACGGATGCCCATGATGATACGAGCGACGACGACGACGATGAAATCATTGATGACAATACCAGTGCCGAAGAAACGTATTATTCTTCCGAAGAATTAATACAGCAACAAGCGGAAGAACAACAACGTCGTTCTCGCACTCGCCGTGATGAGGATGATGATGAGGATCGTTCTCGGTCGTCCTATTCTGGTCGTAGTAGTTATCAACAAGATCATGACGACGATTCACGAGGAGGGACGAGTGTGAGATCATCTTGGAGCCATGAAGAAGGATCGTATCACTCTTCTCGTCGAAGCATATTTGATGAGGAAGAAGGAGAAGAATCCAAGGGGGATAGTCGGTCGTATTATTCTTCAGAGGCTAGTAGTAGAAGTACAAGTAGAAGTAGAAGTAGAAGTCTAAGAAGTAGGCAAAGTGGTGGTGAAGACGACGACCAGGAAGAAGAACAAGGGTCTTATCGATCAGGGGAAGACGACAGCAAAGAGGAATCTTATTACTCGGGTAGTCAAAGAAGTGGTGGAAGTGGTCGTTCATACTCTTCAAGAAGCCAAAGTAGACGATCATCCAACGAGGAGGAGGAGCAGGGATCCTATTATTCCTCTGAAGGACAAGGAAGTCGATCGTATTATTCGGGAGATGGCGGCGAAGAAGGATCTCACCAAAGTGGATCAGCTAGAAGCCAGGGGGAGGCGGAGGAGGAATACGATCGATCTAGTAGATCTGGCGATGAAAGATCCTACTACTCCAGTCGCGGGTCGCAATCCGAGAGATCGTATTATTCGGGAGATGGCGGCGAAGAAGGATCGCACCAAAGTGGATCAGCTAGAAGCCAAGGGGAGGAGGAAGAGAACGATCGATCTAGTAGATCTGGCGATGAAAGATCCTACTACTCCAGTCGTGGGTCGCAATCCGAGAGATCGTATTACTCGGGAGAGGAACAAGGGACTCAATATAGCCGATCATCATCTCAAAGCCATGGCGAGGAGGAAGATCGATCTAGATCTAGTAGATCTAAACATTCTGGCGATGATGCCCGATCTCGTTCTTCCAGTCGTGGGTCTCGTTCTGAACGATCTAGTCGCTCCCGACACAGCCGGCGTCGAGGCTCAGCTTCTAGTCGCGGTTCGCGATCTCACAAATCGGAAGGACAAGAGGGAGGTGATGATTTTTCGTTTCATGAATCAGTAGGGAGCAATTTGGTCGATCAGCCGATATTCGAGGAGGACAACGAAGAAGAACAAGAACAGGCAGAAGAAATTGGCGCTTGGCCATCCACGGACGGTGATACCGGAGGCGCTTGGCCAGTATCGATGACGGCTACCTCCTCCAAGGGTGGTGAAGAAGATGATGATGATGCTTTTGGAGGTATGGATGATGCATTTCCACCGCTGCTTTTGGAACCAACAACTTCGGCTAATGTTGTAGATGCATTTGGTGATGCCGGTGCCTTTGGGGACGACTTGTTTGGTGAGAGTTCTGCTCCACCAAAGCCGACGGACCCTCTTGGGAAGATGAGCTCCGATCCATTCGCTTCGAGTGCATTCGAGAGCGATACTGTACTTTCGTCCAAAAAAGCAGACGCAGATCTTTTTGCTGGGGCTGATTTGTTTGACGAAATGCCCAAGCCTTCCAGTGATTTGTTTGGAGAAATTGAGTTTGTTGACGCAGCATTATTTCCCTCACGCGATGAGGTTGATGATGACAAGTTGCCCGAACACAAGGAATCTTCAACAGATGGTGCACTACCCACAGATTACAAGACAGGTAGTAGTGAAGCTTTTTCAAAAGACGCAAGGTCCAACGCCGATCGCTCTGGCGATGGATCAAGGCAGGATAAGAATCTTGGAAAAGAGGATTCCGCATTGGATTCTTTTGCTGCCCATACATTGGGGGATGAAACAATGCAACCTTCTGCAGGCAAGCCCGGCGTCGACCCATTTGATACTGACATGTTCGGAGCTTCCGTCGGCTCTGCTCCACAAGATCCATTTGCAGAGTTTGCATTCGGAAAGCAAGATGACCCGATGAAGCTCGTCGAAGAGTCGCGATCTCAAACCGAGGACAGCTTTGCTACTGCCAACAAATCCACAAGCACAAAAGAAAAAGCAACGGCGGCGATAGAGGATGCCAGTTTCATCGATATAGCCGACCACTCAACTGGAGATAAGAATGAAGCGGTCGAAGACTTTGATGAAGATGCCGCTAACGACAATAATGATGTGTCAGCGCATTCATCGGAGCTAGATGCAGTAGAAAACGAGAGCAGATCAGAGTCCCCGGAGGAGGAGTCACCTTTGGGTGGTTTTCCAGATGACGACTTTCAGTCTGATGGGTCTTTTGAAAATGTTGTGCCAAAGCCCATATCGATGCAAAGTCTCCAATCGGAAGACTTTGGTGACGATTTGTTTGAGAATGATTCGTTTGGTTCGGATCCCAAATCGTTCAAAGTGAGCTCGGAATCCAAAAGTGATGATCAGTCTGGCGGTGAAAATAACAAGGATTCGTTTGATGATGACGATGACGATTTCTTCGGAAAGCACGAAACATCCAAGAACTCTGCCTTTTTTGACGACGATAATGATCCATTTGGAAAAGGCAGCAAGTCGATCCAGAAATCATCGGATGAGGGTTTTGAGGGTAGTTCTTTCGGTAACGATAGACAGAGCGACAAGGACGACGCAGATGATTTTTTTGCCAGCATTGCTTCCAAGAGCATAACATCGCACTCGATCTCAACTCGCAATTCAAGAGCAACTAGATCAAGTGGATCGGCCAAGTCATCATCACATGACACTCCAACGGGCAGGGATAGTTTCTTTGGAGGAGGAGAGGCAGAATCAAGGCAATCTCAAGATGGAACAAGTGACCTTGTGTCAATGGCGTCCAAATTTTCCAAAGGATCCAGATCGTCACGGTCATCGAATGGATCAAACGAGTCAAAAGTATCAAGTACGAAGAAGAACCGTCCCTCAATCGCCGAATATCTACCTGCGAGTCTGAAACAGAGCGAACTCAAGTCAACTGACGCGAGATCCGAAGCCGAGCCATCAATCGGCCTCTCTGATGTTTTCGGTACCACTTTCACTAGTCCTGAAGGACGATCACATGGAGATTCCTCAACTAGTGTTTCCGACAAGAGCAAAGAAAGTAGGTCAAATAAGGAATCGCGAAGAAAGTCCATATCGTCGAGGAAAGAGAGGGGTATGAAGTCATTGGTCATTAACGAGGACGAAGAACTAAAGGATTCCGCGGATAATCTTTCGTTTGGTGTGTTTTCCCCCAAGCAAGATTCCGATCCACACATGGGATCATTTTCATCGCGATCGTCGTCGAAACGTTCATCAAAACGCTCCTCCAGACGATCATCACGAAGGCCTAGCCACGGCTCAATCGAAGAAGAGCTCAAGAGCTTCATCGGCAGCTTTTCCGAAAAGAATGAAGTTAGTCAGCCGACACCATCGACGGAGTCTAAATCTGACGATGCCTTTATTAGTACGTCTGAAAGAGGAGAGAACACATTTTCATTTGCCACGAATGAGAAGAGCGGCGAAATCTTTGAAGAAGAGGCATTCGAATCACCAAGTCAGAAAAGCCAGAAGTCTCGTGCAAGTTTGAAAGAAACGTTTGCAGAAGATCTTTTTACAGACGATATCTTTGGAGGTGATCCATTTGTTGAATCCCCTGATAAGGATCGCAGCGGCTTTGGACTACAGCAAGACGGTCCAAACGAACCAATGCTAACTGATCCGTTTGCGGATGAACTCTTCGCCCTTCCTGGGAGAGAAGACGCCGGTCTAGTCGCAGTTTTTCCAGTAGCGCCTTCGAGCCAACAAGCTTCTCTGAGATCTGAAAACGAAAAGCCTGATAAGATAGGAGCGTCAGATGGATTTGAAACGTCGACATCGATCGAAGACATTTTTAGCGCATCCAAGTCTGATCCATTTCCCGGGCCTCAAGAACCTCCGATCCAGGAGCCTATTGCGGAAGAAGAAATAGAGCCCTCTGCGTCAGGATCAAATCGGTCTGAGCCTTTTGGCGATAGCTATTCACGTGAGAGCCGAAGGTCTGATTCGTATGTATCTGGTGAAACTGGGGAGCAGGAGGACTCAAAGCGGAGTGGAGAAAGTGGATCCTATGACGAAGAAAGTTATCATAGAAGCAGGTCTGGATCCGACCGTTCCAGTCATGCAAGTCATTCATCACGACGAGAATCAGAGTCCTACCCGTCTCGTGATTCGAGGAGGAGCCACGAAAGTGGCTCATACGTATCTGGACAAGGTGAACAAGAGGAGACAAGGCGTAGTCGCGAAAGTACATCTTATGGCGAGGAAAGTTATCATAGTAGCAGGTTGGAGAACTCGAAGCGGAGCCATGAAAGTGGGTCGCACGTTTCTGATGAACAGGAGGAGTCAAGGCGGAGTCGCGAAAGTACATCTTATGGCGAGGAAACCTACAGTAGTCGGTCAGGTTCCTACCAACCTAGCCATCCAAGTCAGTCATCCCGAAGTACCTACGAGGGAAGTCGAAGCACTAGAAGATCTTCATCAACGCGTGAATCCGATGCCAGGTCAAGCCAGAAATCCAGTTTCATTGATCGTAATCAAGACAGCCAAGCGGCTTCCTACAAATCGGATGAAGTGAGTAGAAGCGATCATGGAAGCGTATCTTCACGCAGCAGAGAATCGCGCCCTTCAAGCCGATCTTCACGATCTACCGCTTTTTCTGATGACCGCTCGGAAAGCAATGGCAGCAGTGCTTTCCAAGCCATGGATCCTTCCGGACGTATGCTAAGGCGAGATTCATTTGACGGATTTGACGGGGGCTTGCCAGAGAGTGTTCGATCGGAGCATTCTTTTTCTCCACAAGAGGATTCCAGACGATCTCGGAGGAGCCGAAGTGATCGCTCATCGGAATCGTTTCGTCGCGGGGACCGTGCAATATCGCCCTTTGGAGAGGACGGGCATAGCTCGGAGCGTTCGTTCGAGTCAAGCGTGCCTGATCGATCCCAGCGTTCATTTTCCACAGAAGAAGATGATTCCAGGCGCTCTCGGCGAAGTCGCCGAAGTGATCGCTCATCCCAATCGTTCCGTCGCGGGGACCGGGTATCGCCCTTTGGAGAAAGGGATGATGACTCTAATCGTTCATTCGAGCCTAGTAGTAGCTATACCACTCGATCGAAAAGATCTTATTCATCAAGAGAAGCTTCTTCAAGAAGACGACCTCATGGAGAGGATGATGACTCAAATCGTTCATTCGAGCCTAGCTACTCTGGTCGATCAAAAGGGTCTTATTCGTCTCGAGAAGATTCTATAAGAAGACGATCTCGAAACCGCAAAGGTGAGCGTGCCAAAAGCGGCGGGCGTGTTGCGTCTCCCATCAGAGGAAACGATCACAGCTCTCGACATTCCTATGAGGGTAGCTTTTCGGACGAAGAAAGTGTTCTATTGAATGTATCGAAAAATGACGACCATAAGCCAAAATCCAAGAGCCGCAGTAAAATTGATCTACGGCGTCCATTCACTGTTCCCGAGGGTGATGATACAGGGAGAGGCTCGCATTCAACCTTTGAAGCCTCCTTTAGCTCCAGATCGTACGAACATAGTGAACCAAGCGAGGTGGCTGACGAGAATGCTTTTGGATATGCACCGAAAACCTATACTCCACCTCAACTTGAAGCAGCGCCAGTGCAACCCTCCTCTCAATCAACTGGAGAATCTTCGGAGAGCTCGCCTGCTGGACCTGTATCTCTACCTGAAGAAATGGCAGAGCCAAGAACTGTCGAGGACGACTCATCCTCCGTGGAAGAAGGGCGAAACGGAGAAGCCAATGATGAGTCTACAAGCAGCAGTGCTGGAGCTGAGCCAACTTCGAACGGAGAGTGGTTTACAGACCCAGCCGCTGTGGAAGATCAAGAAGCTTCGTTCACTGTGCCTCCTACAAGCATATTGACAGTCTCCGAAGAACAAACGGGTGTGCCGGCAGTATTAGTAGAAGCGGAAGTGGAAGCGGAAAGCCCAATCCCTGCTACTGCTACTGTTAGCCGACCCGTCACGACCCTTCGAGAATTGGGCATTACCTTATCGACCAAACGAGAAGATGTCTACGTTTCGATTCGAAACGAAGGTTATTTGAAAGCGGTCGAAGCTGCCTACATGATGTTGCTGGAGCTTCGGCCACGTATTCGCTACATGCTCTCGTTGGCCGAATGGAATCATATTCATGTCCTCATGCTTTACGCTCGTGTGTTTGACTGCGAGTTGGCGGCGGCCCGTATCGTCCAGCCCGAAGAATTTCGAATTCAATTGCCTGGCAATCTTCAAGTATTGGAACCTTTGGCAGTTGTATTGGAGTCGATTGGCATTGTCGAGGATGCATCCTCGGGAGTCCGCTATGTTCCCGTGGCGAAACCGCTCCACAACAAGAAACAAGTAACTATCAGTACTGCTACCACCGAGCCGCTGCCCCCGGACCATCAACAATATTATCAACCGCCTGATCCCGACGATGTGACGGAATTCCTCGAATGGACACAATACCATTGGAATTCCTCTTGGATCAAGGTCGAACAGGCTCGGGAAGCACGAAAAGTAATGTCAGCAGCGGATGGGATTCAACTACCCGAAAAGACGTTCCCAGAGAACCATCTCAAGCTACTGGAATGGGAACATTTGGCGTTGGAAAAGTGGTTGGGATGGGATGAAAATCTCTGGTTTTCTTATGATCAAACGGTTCGAATGTTGGGTCGAAAGATACAGTTTGTCGATTTCCCCAAAACGAGTGCCTTGGGAACGTATGCTTGGTTACTTCCCCGACAGGTCCTCGAGCGCAAATCATCCACCATAACAAGCCGAGAGAAGAGGACGATGGAAAAGGTAATCGTCCGAATTCCCAAGCCCACGCTCCATCCCGAAGTATGGATGATTGCTCTCCTTTTTGACTTGTCGGCTCTGCCCGAAGAGCGTACGGCGACATGGTACCACAAGACCAATCCAGTGCGAGATCCCTCGACAATGTTATCCACCTTTCTTCGATCTGCCATTGCTGATTAACATGACGTCCGAAAACGGATTCATCCCAGTGGATGGCATACTCAACAAAAAGAATACATACACCATGATGATGATTCGAACCTTGCGATAACTAACTGCATGTTGTTCATTGCGACTTATTCTAGCTACTACTCTACTAGTAGAGACTAGCCTGCTTCTACTACAACTACTACTAGTAGAGTGGAAGCTCAGTATTGTTGGAGAGGATGCTAATGACATTTCAAGAAATAAGACAATATGAACAAGAAAGACTATAATTATTAATGATGATTCGACAACAACATCATGGTTTGACAAACGTGCGTCAAGTCTTGTTTGGGAACACACGAGACGATATCCAAAGGAAACGGTAAACCAGGATACATTTGCTGTAGTACCAGTGGGCGGTATCTACTCTACTAGTAGAGTACCAGGTACTCGTCGCTCTAGCAGCCGCACTCTAGTAGAGAGTAAAGTACTCGTACTACTGCTGCTCCTCGTTCTTGAAGTTGCCGTACTATATAGAATATATATATATTCTATATTATGTATGGTAGTAGAAGTCGTCGAACGATTAAATTAAACCCATGTCATCAGCAGCATTCCCTTCGACTCACCACAGGATGAGTCTTGGGGCTGACGCCCGGAAGGAAATCGACCGGTCGCTTTCTTTTTCTTACCGACATAATTTTCACGATGAAAATATGAACATTTAGTTCTCACTATGACCCGAGGACGACCTCGATTTCGTCTTGTTTCCTATTGCATGAGGATGCTAGTAGAAAGCAATAAAGGAGGCGTGGAACGGATTTGCGTTACTACACCAGCCGAATAATTTCAAATTCCAGAGTTGCAAATGGCGGTACGACCACCTCTCCCGTACGCTTTCGATATCCTTCCGACCCGTACCCGTAGTCGGATCGGATTCGTACCATTGCTACCTCTCTCACTCTCATACTATCAATCCCTATTTGCATACCTCGAATGATCTTCTTACCGCCTCCTTGTTTGATTTCGTAACTGTCGTTTGAGTCAAATTCCATCCCCGCCGGATACTCGGAGCGAGTCGTTTTCAATCGCTTGGCCGCCATGACCAGTTTCTTGCAGGCAATGATCTTGCTGGCTTTCATCCCAGCAAGAAGTGTATCTTGAACAAACGACTCGGTAAAAAAGTTCTCGACATCATTGGTCAACTTGCTCTCGTCAATCTCGTATTGGCGAAAAGACGCGATGACATCGTCATCATCTCCTAGACCTTGTTGTTCCGACAACCAACAAGAAATCACTTCCTCCGCGGACCAATGGGCATTGGCCAATCTTCCCATGTAAGAAATAATGGTAATGGTAGATCCGTCTTCAGTAGATCCGCCTTCTTCAGGATTTGGCTGGTCGTCGGGGGAGGATGACGATGATGCTGCTTCGACCAAGACTTTCTTTCTTACGCCGCCGTCGGCAGTCAAGTCGAGCCATGATGCCTGATGATCCAACGCAGATGATGCTTCGCCGTCCGATGATGCTTCGCCGTCCGATGATGATGGCCGAGAAGCATCCAAAGAAGGTGATGATCTTGCCAATTCGGTCGGACTGATTACACCAGGGTACAAGGAGAGAACATGATTCTGATGATGGCTGTATGATCTCGTCCGGCAGCAGCCTGTTGACACTTCAAACCCAACAACAACTACTGAGAATGGGCGGGCCGCCCCTGAAACGAGGAACCAGAGGAGGCCGGCTTTTCCCAACAAAACCATCGGAAAATACACTGCATATAAGAGCTTATTCTCTAACTTTGGAAGTGCCTGCCTGCTTGTTTCTCCGGCAGCAGATCCACAGCAAACGTACTCGTAATTCATAAACAACAACAGCGTCCGCCGCGACGCATCATCAGATTATTCGGTGGGATGCGGGCCGCCAGCATTTTCAACAAGAAAGAGAAAAGAGAGAGAAGAGAACATTATTTTTAAGACCCCACCGAGCGAAATACCCGTCAATTTCGCGCGATTTTTCGCACAAAATTTTTTCTCATTTTCTGGAAAACGCACAATTAATTGTGCGCATCCCCAAATTCATTTTCCTTATTCTTTTGCGATTTCGAATATGCAATTAAAAATCTCGTAGAGGGGGTCGAAGCAGCAGAAATCAAGGGACTAAATTAGTGTTTAGGTTTATCGCGTGATTACACCGTGCTTTGTTTCTGGCAGCTTCTCCATTTCGTTTCCGTTGTACGCGATAAACCGCGTGAAGGTGGATATGCTGCGGAGACATCTTGAAAGAAGACGGCCATCATTGGCCGAGTAGGAGGTACCACAAGAATCGCATCAATAGTGGATAAGGACGCACCACGTGGGGCAACTGCTGTGGTCCCACATCGGAAAAAGCGATCGTTTCTTCGAGGTCCTTTCGTCGAAAATGGGGGGCAGGCGCAGCCGGGGGGGGGGGGAAAGAAAGGGAAAAGGAGAAGGCGAACATGCTTTCAATTTATGACCCCGCTGGAGTGAGTGAGGAGGAGTCGTGTTTCAATCCCGCTATCTCCAGACGTACAGCGTACAGTACACCCGGAACTGTTTGGTAAAAGTACAAGTGCAAGTACCAAACCAGTACAGTACCGGCTACGGTAGCTTGTACAGTACTGTAAAAGTATCTTTTTGCCGTTCTGAATAGTTTTCCCGAAATGACCATAGTATTCCACTTCAACTTACGAGTAACGTGTCGGTTGTGCGTGGATTGTTGTCGGGATGGTTCGCCTCATCCGAACACTGATGCTATTGCGACGACGAAGACTGGGTGGTACGTGTTGTTGCAATACCGCCTACGATTAATAAATAATAGCACAGTTTTGTTTTCTACCAATCAAGGCATGCATATGATGTTATTGTTAGGCAGGATGGAGAATTGAACGCACTAAATAATAATAACTAACTAAATTAGAACAGATAGATAGAAGAGGAATGCTTCAACATTCTAACTGATCATCGATTGTAAAGTTTATCCGAAAAGACATATGTTGATAAAAACTTGATCCAGAGGCCCCTTCTTCCCATAATAATAATGACACTTTTTATGCTTTATTTCTCCTATTTTCCTCTCTCTCTCTCTTTCGCTCGCTCTCTCTCTCGCTCGCTCTCTCCCCCCTTTCGCGACGCGACATACATATCATAAAGTATTATTATACGAATACTCAACACAACCAGCATCATCATCCTCGATCATCAATCATCATCGATCATCATCAATCATGAAGAACCGACTACGATTCATAATAGGACTCTTGCTATGTTTCTTCTCGACGCTAGCTCCTACTACATGTTTCGGGAATAAGAATACCGACGACCAACTCCATCAGCCAGCATCCTCATCATCATTATCATCCTCCAGCACGAGTACTAGTACTACTACTAGTACTAGTAGTACTAACAGTAGAGAATTGGCAAGTTTGGCCGAAAAGTGGAACATTACCGGGCCATTGAATTTCAACTACAGCAGTCTTGAATTTCAACTTACCTATCAAGTCAGTGACTTTATATTGAATTCCATGATTTCCGAACAAATCTACGATGAAAATTGTGCCGAAGGAGGCAATATTATTGATCCTTCCTATCTGGCGTCTCAAGTCGTAACCACAGCGCCTACTACTACTTCTTCTTCTGGCAATGGCGACTCGATTCAATCCATTCAAGTGTCCATTACCGCCGATCCGGAAACCATCTCTACCAATCCACTCATTTACAAAGAAGAAGTGGTGAATAATCAAATGATGGCCACGATTCGATTTTGTCATCGATTCATGTTATTCACGAGTGGAGGGGGAATGACTCCGATTGAAGTCAACTTTCGAGAAACCGTCATTACACTCACGGTGGATTTGACGGATGGATTTGAAATTGGGACGGTACAAGTCGCCGAAAAGGATAAACTGATTCAAACGGCCAATCAAGCCTATCAAGTCGAAGGATATCAATGTGATTTTACCAATACTCCCTTGACGGATCTTCAATTGGCCGTGGCACGAGCCCAAGGTACCATTGTTCGTGTCTGTGTCCGACCGGATCAAGAAGCACGGCAAGATGGGATTTATATGCGATCCATTGATTCCTTTGTCTTTGAACGGGATTATGGTGGATCGATTGGGACTGTCACACAATGGGCGATTGAAAATGGAGGCCTACCAGCGTCCAATTCCTTGACGGAAGTGTATTGCAATTCGGGAGATGAAATTTGTGTCTTTGAATCGATATTAATGGCCATCTTCTTTCGATTGCCTGGATCGGTGGATGGAGTAGGGATTGCCTCGATGCAATTTGGGAATCAAAATTTGAATAATAGTCGTCAAAGAAGAACAAGAAGACGACAAAGACGGAGATTGGCATTGCGAGGAACCGAAGAAGAAGAAGAAGAGGAGGAGGAGGAGGAGGAGGGACGATTCTTGCAACAAGACAATGCAAATACGGATAACAATGGCGCTGTGGCAGCGGTAGCCGAATTTGAACTCAACATGGAACTGATACCTGTTCCAAGAGCACGGGGCAGGACTAGTGGTGGAGGACGTTCCAAAGGAAAAGGAGCATGCCTCGTCCTTCTGTTACAGAGTGTCGTCTCCCTTGCCCTTTCACTATTGCTGCTGCTGCTGTAGAAACCAATTTTGTAACCAAAAAGGCAGGAAGGAAGGAATCATAGAACCCAAACTACCATCACTGTGTTGCTCTAGATGCATCCTTCTACTACTCGTAGACTTTACAATCAATAGTAGTAGTAGTAGTAGTAGTAGATACAAGGTAGTATACTATACACCATACTTCGTTCCAACAACAGGCCGAGAATCTTCACTTTCCTCGTCCTTTACCACTACTGCTAGTAGTAGAATGGAGGAGGCAGCCACTACTACTCTCTTTGTTGCACCTACTAGGACGAGAATAAGGACCATCTTCTTCTTCTTCTTCTTCTCCTCCTCCTTTCTCCGCAACGGCTGCTGCTGTTGTGGCGCTGGTGGGTTTTGCGTGGTCATGGATGTGGTTTCGTTTTGTTGTTATCCTCGTACTTTTCTACGAACTACTACTACTAGCTAGTAGCTAGTAGTAGGGCGAATATGACATTTCACGACGGACAAGGAGTAGTAGTAATGGTGGCGGACGCTCCAAACGAAAAGGATAAGATACAATAATGCTACTTGTTCTGCTCGACAGAATGGATACCAATTTTTTTTTTTAAGATGAATGAATGAATGATAATCAAAGCTACCATCCGTGGTCTGCTCTCTACTACTACATAGTAGTAGGTAGCTACTACTACTACTACTAGTAGTAGTAGTAGACGATAGTCAGTCCGAAGTCGATAGTACAATAAGACATCTATACATCACACTACAAACAGAAGCTAGCAACTATATGCTAGCTCTACTACTACTACTACTACTACTACTCTAGGCACCCAAAGCAATCGAACTGACGACTCCACAAAGACCCAGTACGACCATGGATACCATGGCCACCAAGACAAAGGTGACTTCGGTCGTTTCCATCCAGGAAGTATGGTCGTCGTCACCGTCACCGCTGGTCTTGTTCTTCTTGTTATTCTTTTGCTGTTTCATCATCATCTTTTGTCGTCGTCGTTGTTCTTGTTGATTTTGAACCGCATGTTGAAACATAAAGGCAGGAAAGACAAAGGCCACCAAGGCGACCGTGGTGCCTCCCCCTACCGAACTGATCAATCCCAAATCCGTCACAAAACAGGCCATGGTCACACAGGTTGCCAACAGCAGAACAATAAAAACTTGAAGTTTGGCGGGATCGTTTTGAAACTTGTCGGTCAATCCCATCAAGTCCAAACAATTGTCTCGCAGTCCCATAAAATTCAATGGATATGTCAGCATGGCCGAAAATCCCATGGACACTCGGGCCAAGGTCGCCAGAGGATCGTTGGGAGCATAATTGTTGAGAATGAACGAATGCGACGCTCCACCAAAGGTCAAGTATCCCACAATGGCAATGGACCAATACAAAAAGGATACAATCCCAAACGAGGCACCGCAGACTTGGGCAAATCGTGACACGGTCGCATTCTTGAGTTCGGTATAATATCTGGGACTGTTGTAGTGCATATCAAAACTCGTAAAGGCCATGCAAACAAAGGGCATGACTTGGAACGAAAACGGATTGCTCGATCGGGTCCCAAAGTGGGGACGATATTCCGGCAATATGTCGTAGTAATAAAATCCCACATCTGCACCCTCGCAATTTTCAGCGGAATAGGATCCATCCAAATATCGAATCACCATGCATCCCAAAGCGACAAAGACGGCCGCCATTCCAAAGGCCGAATAGGGTGCCAGTGCATCCAAATTACGCATCAAACACAGTGGCAACAAGGCCACCAAGGCAATGGCAATGAGACATTGGGGAATGGTCCAGTAAATACCCAAAATGCCTTCCAGTGTGAATTGTAAGGATTGAGATAAAATGGACGAATTGGCAAACAGTCCCATGAGTGGATCCAGCGTCGTGGCAATGGCGACCGCCAGTCCTCCGCCCATACTCCGTCCACCGACGGTACGCTCCCAACACTCTCGATAGGTCGCACTCAAGGACATGTCACAGGATTTGCCCGTCAAGAGACAAAAATATCCAAACAAAAATCCCAATCCCAAAATCCATAGAGTGGCCGAAAGAACCGCGTGTGGATCATTGGAATAGAGGGCAATCCCGCCCGACAAGGACATGACACCCCCTCCAATGGTATTTTTGGACAAATTGGCCACTTCGGAAAGTATGGATGAGGTACCGGCCATGCGAAAATGTTGACGACGATTTTCTTCCGGATCCAACGCTTGTTCACTCAAGACAAAGGTCGGATGGGCCAAGGTTTGCATTCCTTCACTGACGGTCCGCACCAACGGCGTAAATCGTTCACTCAAATGTAACGTGCGAGCGGTGATGGAGTATCTCAAGGAATCGCCGCCATCCCGCAACAATGAAAAGATTCCACGGTCTTCTTGATCTTGATCTTGATCTTGTTCTTGAGCGTCGGCTTCCATGTCGCCGTCAGGAGCATCGCTGTGGTTGAGTGCGTCGTCGGCAGACACAATGGCGCCGTAATACGACGATGGGGGATACATGTACTTGCCGTTGGGTGTTATCATGATGACGATGATGACGATGATGATGATCTAGTATGTCTTCGTACTCGAGCTAGCCAACTACCGGTAGTCTAAGGAACAAGTCGTCTTTGAGAGGTCGCATCCGACGACGGTTCCCCGCATTCCAAAAGATATGTTACTGCATAAAAAGATGATGTTTAGATGAAAAATGAATGATGATCGATGAAAGGTCGGCGAAGCGAAGGCACATCAACCAAACTTCCCTTCAAAATCTTGGAACTATTGAGCGCTTCTCCCCGCGCACCGTGCGCTGATCATGCGCGTGCGCGTTTCGCGACAGAGGAATCGATCGGATCGGTCGGCTGTATATATATGTACGTATGTACGTATATACGTATGGTTGCTTTCGTATTTCTTTCATGGGTTGGGCGTTTTCGTAGAGGGGGGGACGTCTCTCGACTCTCTCGCTCTACTAATACCTAGTAGTAGAGTGGAGACTACCGATACCTGCGGTACTTACTCTAGCTAGTAGAGTAGTAGACGAGAATTACTGTACTACTAGCTACTTTCGAGATTCTTAGTAGAGTAGAATACGAGTACTATTAGTAGTGGTAGGTAGTAGTAGAGAAACCACATGGTACATAACTATAAAAACACGACTATCAATTTAATGTTGAATACCGTATAAAATAAGCCGCTCTACTCCGCTTTTGTTGCTCCTTCTTCTGCTTCATTAGAACAAACGTTGGATGCAATGATTTCATGGTCAAACTGCACGACACGTCCTGGACCACGGGGTTGGTCGTCTCGTAACGTTTTGGTAAGCGAAGTTTTGCTAGCAAATGTATCGACAAATAGATCGGCCGTACTCTTGCTTTGGTCTAAGGAATAGTAGAGATTCAAATCGACATGGGTACGACCATCCCAGACCATCATGACATTGCCACCGGAAAAAATGGCCACCGCAGCCGCTCCCTCTCCGACTTCTTTGAACGTAGACCATCGCTGAATGTTTTTGGCCTCGATTCCAAGAACTTCTTGAATGGTTTCTTGGAGAGCTTGGTTCAACTCTTCGATGGATGGAATTTTTATGATAGAAGTCCTCGGAGGTTGTCCATCGTTGCCTTCTTCGTCTTTTTCCTCGATGAACTCGAATTGAAAGATACCTTGTCGACCCACTGGAATCTGTTCTGCTGCTTGAGCGAGGGCAGGCTGAGGGTCGTACGCATCTGGAGGAAATACTCGGGAGTCGTATTCCGAGTCGAAATAATGCATTCCTCCAATGATGGACTTGGCTTCTACTAAAATTGGCTCAAACGATGGACCGTTCCCGTCGTCGACAGGATCGACCATCAATTGGGCTTGGAGATTCTTCTCGAGGTCATGCAAATGTTGGAAGAATAGACGGTCATTAACGGCAGCAATGTGAAGTGCGTACTCATGATCATGATCATCATCTTGTTCTTGGTCCGATCCTGCCGAAATGGCTACTTCTGCTCGAGAAACGGGAAAGAAGTGCGACTCTTTGCGATAACGTTCCAGAACATTCATTCTCCAACCATTCTCCTTGTCAGCACCACTGTCTTTATTATTGCTCTTCTTGGAAAAAGCAACAAAGACATTTTGGTCAGAAAGTAGCGCTTCGCGATTGTTCGAGACGGAAAAGATACTGTTCAAGACCTGTCCCATGGCTCGTGGAGCCGATGGATCGATGATGACCATGTCGATATCTTCGTCGTCCTCATGCTTGGCCACAAACTGTAACAATTGTCGAAGCATGGACTTTTCGCACTCGTACATGTGATCAACTATCTCCAACGACATGTCGGTAAAGTTTGAAACGGGAGGACATGCCCAAATAGGCTCGATAGCTATCGTTCTTCCTTCAATCTTGGATAGTACTTGAGCACTGGCGCAGTCAACCTTGGATTCCAATCCGCATAATACTAATGCTACCGTTGTTTCTTTTGGAGGCACGAAGCGAAGAGATTCTTTCAAAGAAACCTTGAGCGCGAGTGTGGCGAGATCGTAATCGTCCTTGGCCAATCCTTCATGATGTTTCTTCGATTCGTTTGTTTGACAATTTCTTGGTTGGGTGATTTCAATACCAATATCATCCTTGTCGTTGTCCCAAGTTGAAGTGCCGTGCATTCCTCCCGCCACGACTCGGTAAAAGGAGGACGTTTCAGCTCCTACTGCCTTCAAGAGAGCGGCACGTAGACTTTCCATTTTTGAAAAGGCGCCCCACAAGTGAATATCAAAGGCAATGTATTTGTTAGCGTCAGCAGCGGTAGTAGCACTAGTAGTAGTGGTATCGGAAGTAGTAGTGCGTCCCACCATATATCCTTCCTTCATGACCATGACCGAAATGGGTCCCTTGGAGTGCACCATGGGAGGCGATAGGGGTGTCAGACCTTGCTCCTTGGCTACATTGAATAAAGTTGTTTCCAAATGCTCAGTCTCAAAATCATACGAGACATTGTAGGCTTCCAGAATCTCAATGAAGCCCGCTTTGGCTCCATGTTCAATCGAACCGATAATACCATCTTGGTCGTTGCATTTGCCTTGTTGTCGAGCATCCGTTTTGCGATAATCATGCATGTACTTGTAGTGCCGGCTCTTGATATGCATGTACTTGTAGTCCCGGCTCTTGATATCGTCCAATGGTTCCAACAAGAGTCGATCGACCCTGTGATCTTTGGTAGGATGATGCAAAAAGTCGACTTGATTGCTTCCCATGACCAAGACTTGGGTACAAATCTTGGGAGTGCCGTAAAAGATTTGAATGGTATGATCAAAAAAGTCACTGAATTGATCAATGTAGGGCTCATTCTTCACCATGATCCCTTCTGGCTTGAGTAGAAGCGATAGCGCCGAAAAGATATCCATCGTTTTGGTCACCGAAAAGGACATGACCGTCTCGGAAAGGTCCACCAAAACAAGATCAAACGAGCCCCAGTAATCGCGGGGCAATAGAGGAAGGCTCTTGGTAGCATCGCCGTACCACCATTCCACCTTGTCATTGTCCCAATGCGGTTGCGAATGAAAGTGCTGAAAGGATTTTCGTGTCACTTGTTGGTCCAGTTCCAAACCCACGACTTTTTGGAGACTGGGGTATTTGAGTACCTCGTGCAAGAGCATCGAGTCGCCACCTCCAATAAAGATGACGCGTTCGATGCTGTTCATAAAGCGTGCTGGAAAGTGAACAAAGAATTCATGGTAATGGGGACGATAATTGGAACATATTTGGAGGGTATTTTCCAAGTTCATACAAACATCGTCGTCTGCTTCTCGTGTCACAAACCAAAGCTTTTGGTAATTGGTTTGTAGATCTTCGATGGTTTCATACTGTTCGAATTCCAATAGTTGCGTCGTAGCACAACTTGGAAAAATATACTGGAGATAATCTTCTTCCTCCTTGAGGTCATCAAAGTGGCTTCCATAAATATCCAAGAGGGCGGCCTCACAGGCCCCTTCATTGGATGACATGATGTCCTCTTGACATTCTTCGGCCGTCTCATCGTCTTCATTTTCCAGTGATTGAATCGCAAATTGAAGCGCTTCTCCAATCGCTCGATAGTAGGCTCGAATCTGCTTCCATTCGGTAGGAGGAATAACTGAATCTTCTTCTTCTTTCTCCTCCTCCTCACCACCACCATCATCATCATTGTCGTCCTCTAACAAATCGTAGTGAATGTTTTGGAACCGATAGAGCTTTCGAAGATGCTTCCGAAAAATGCGACGGATATAATTTCGAGCACGATCGTCAAATTGGAGATGTTCGGCCCATTGAACATGAATACTGGTCTTGTCATCTGTGTTATGGTCATCGTCGTCGTCGTCGTCGCCTTGTACTTCAACAAGTTCAAAGGTAAGTTGTTCGGGAGCGTAGAGGGCACCGACTCCATCTTGCGTTTCCAAAACGACAGCATTGGGTTGAAACGTCCAACGTTGTGGATACTGTTCGATCACTCCATAGTCTCGAAAGATTTCTGAAAGAAAAGAAAAGAAACGAAAGTAGTAGAGGGTGTGAGATCATCGTCACCATGTATGGCAGTACTATGACAGTACGATACGATATTTTTACGATTACGTACCTGGAGTTCCATACCCCGATTCGACCGCCTCTTCGTCGCATTGATCACATAGATCATAGCTATTGTGCAAAGGTTCTCCCGCTTGAATATCACGACGGGCCTTGATTTCGAAATAAAAATTCTTGTCAGCATCATCTCCTGCTCCTGGTACTGCTCCTGCTTGCAGAATATGGAGATTCGTTTCAATATTATAGTAATTTCCATTCCGATGCGTGTACCAATCGTAGGTAGGAACCATGAAGGTATCGTACAAGCCTCGTTGTAAAATCAACGATGCGGCCACGGCACCATCATCGTTGTCGTCGTCACCCTGACAATTCGTATACCAATCTTCTTCCAAGACATTGACTGGTGCTCCCGGAGGAAGATCGGGATCGATTCCACCCAACAACTCCAAAAGGAGTTCCTTTCCGGCATTCGACCAAGCACTCGGAATCTTGGGCTGTTGTGGTTGACATTCTACTAGGGCATTCAAGTATTGAATATAGGGTGCAAAGAATGATGATTTCGATGATGCTGCTGCTGATGATGATGATGATGATGATGAAGCTGATTCCTGCTTTGCCAATCGGAGCTCTTGCGCCAACACACGAGTCGTGTCACAATTCAAACCGTCCCTTGTGATAATGTCCTCAAGGAGGAGGAGTGGGGAGGAGTTGTCGTCACCTGATGATGATGACGACGCTGATGATGATGATGGCGGCATGATAATCGATTGCCAGGGGATTTTGGATAGAATTTCTCCTTTTGGAATATCCTCCGTTGCATACAACATCCATCGTGACGATGATGATTCTTCTAAGCGTAGCTCTTGACTCGGATGAAAAATACCTCCGGGCTGTCCCCGAATCCACTCGATAATTCCAAAGGCGTCTGTCTTTTCATTATTGTTACGGAAGAAGGAACAACTATCATCACTGCCACCACTGCTGCTGCCGCTGCTGCCTCCGCCTTGTTGAGCAGGCGACACTGCAGATGCACCAGCGGCTAGTAGTAATAATAGCCCGAGGAGCCGCATCCCAATACTAGTAGTATGAAGCGATGCCATTGCGGCTTTGCGCATGATCATCCTCATCATCAAGTGGTAGTTGTAGACGGAGATGAAATGTTGTACTATTGTACTGTTGTTGTTGTTGTTGTTGTTGTTGTTGTAATAGTAAATGTGTGATGAGAGTACATGTCTGCTCTATTAGCTCTACTCTACTAGCTAATAGTAGTAGAGGGAGAGATCATGAGGCGCACGATGATGAACGCAAAATTTGGACTATGCCCCGCTTTTATGACCGTTGGGCAAAGGCGCGCCAAAAACTTTCGCAAGTAGGCGACTGTGCTGTTTTATTCTGACATCACGTCATAATTTTTATCATGGCAGGTATCGCGCGCGTGACGTTATTTCGCCAAAATAAACTATTTTCACAGACACAACAAAATACGCTGTACATAGCTTCTTCCGGTACAATGGATCCACCATATGATGCATTTCAGTCGTCTCAGAGCTCGATGATGTTGTTGTCTGAACTTTAATCATCATCATCATCATCATCACGACACTATCGTTTTCGTTGGAGAACCGGAAGGCAGCAGGAAAGCCGAACAAAAAAGTCGCTCTTTTTCATTCTTGGTGCTCTTTTTGGCCACAAGCCAGCATCTATGTACGTACTGCTTTATAGACAGAATAACAATCAAGTTATAACATATGATATAAAAATAGCCTTCCTCGCGCTTGTTGGAGTGGCTATTATTTCTATTATTACATTTTCGGTCGAGCAGCAGCAGCAGCAGCATCGACAAGACGAATCATGTCGTTTTGAAAGTTCACAACGCGTCCAATGCCCCGAGGTTGATCGTCACGGAGAGATCGCTCCAATCGGTGATGCTGGTCGACCGATTGGAGAAAGTGCGCGAGGAATCGGTCAGCAAGTTCACGACTTTCATCCAAACAAAACAAGTTAATGTCGACATGCTCCAGACCATCCCATACCATGACCAAACTTCCTTGTTCAAAAACAGTAGTAACCACGGCGCCATTTCCAACATCATCATCATGGGAGAATAATAACAATTGTTCGGACTTTTCCTTTTTCGCATCGTAATATGCCATGCTTTTCATTGTCTCCATCAATGCAGAGATGAGTTCATCCATGGATGGCATGATGGAAGCTGATACTTCATCTGTAGTACTCTTTTCCAATTGAAAGAGAGTTTGTCTTCCAAGAGGACGTTGTTCGGCCATTTGCTTTTGATTGGGTCCGTAATCGTAGTCCTCCGGACGGAAGGAACGCTCTTCCAACAAAAGATCGGTAGGAGTATGAAGTCGACCACCCTCGAGCAGTGTGAGCTCGATATCCGTTTGTGGAAGACGCTTTTGCAATCTATTTTTCATTTCCGAGATTGAATTAACGGCCGTTGGATCGTCAACTGTAAGGACTCTCCATCCCAAGTACTCTTGTTGGCTAGTGGAGCCCTGAAAGCTAATCTCTGCCATTGTAGTGACTGTTGTGTGTACCAACTTTCGAAAGAGATCCATGAATCGTTTGCGCTTTGGATCACTTTGAACGTCGTATGGCATAGCAACGACGTAATGATCTTCGAGAAATTCTTCGCGATGCTCGGGAACTGCCCAGACACTAGCAAGTATTTGGATCATGGAGAGAGGCGTGGCCAAGTCGATGAAAAGGCCGTCGAGCGTCAAGTCTTCGTCTTCATTGGACAAGGCCTCGAAATGTCTGATGAGATTCCTCTCGCAGTCGTACATTGGTTCAAAGTCGTAGGTACCATTGTTAAAGTAGGGAATACCGGGACAGGCATAAATGGGAATCACAATGCCCACATGAGGATGCTTGCTCAACACCTCAAGGGACAAACAAGCCTCTTCCTCGCGACCACAAACAACAGCGACTACCAAGTCTTCGGAGTCAGCCAGAAGATCCAATGATTCTTCAATGGCAACGGAAATGGCTTTGTTGGCGTCCAATGTCTTGCTAGACAAATCGGCTGCTGTACAGTTGCGCTTTTGAGAAAACTGGACTCCAATTTCCTCCTTGTCTTGCTCCCAAGTACTACTACCATGCATTCCACCCACCACGACACGGTATGAGGACGTTGTTTGACTTTCGAGCGCTTCTACGAGAGCAGCACGGACACTTTCCATCTTGGAAAACGCGCCCCAGAAGTGCAGATCAAATCCGACGTACTTTAGCTCGGGCCACACACGAGCAACGACATAGCCTTCCTTCATGACGATTTGAATGGTCGAATTTCCTTGTTGTGTTTGTTGTTGTTGGGTACGTTGAGGCGAAACGGGAGTAAGGCCTTGGGCTTGAAGGACTTGATAGATCATACTTTCCAAATCTTGATCGATTCCTTTGGAACAATGCTCCGCTTCTAGCACCATCAGAATCCCCGCTTGGCGACCGTACTCCGTAGTGATCATGTCGATAGCGTCTTCTTTGCACTTTCCTTGAGCGATCGGATCGACTTTTATATAATCATGAATGTATCGGAATCGATCGCTTGGTTCTCCGACCTTATTGTCAATCAAAAACATGTCCACTTGGTGATCGTACATGGGAGATGTCAGGAAATCGACTGTATTGCTGCTGACCGTATGGACTTGGACGCAGACTTTGGGAGATCCATAGAAGATATGGACCGTATGGTCAAAATGCCGAGCCATCTTGTCAATGTACAGTTCATTCTCGAGCATGACCCCTTCGGGTTTGAGCAACATGGAAATGACGTCCAACACATCGTGTTTACCCGTCACGTGCAATGACACTACCGTTTCGGAGAGATCGACCAAGAGCAAGTCAAAGGAGCCCCAGTAGTCTCGAGGCAAGAGTGGAAGTGTTTTTGTGGCATCTCCATACCTAAAGAAGATAAAAGAGCAAGGTAAGGCATTGAAGGAAGGACAACACCGCACAGCCTGTAGTACTGTACGACGTTACTCATGGATACTTGGTACGTACCACCATTCGACACGCGGATCGTCATAGTGCGGCTGCGTCTTGAAATGCTGAAAGGATTTTCGTGTCACAGTCTGATCCAATTCCAATCCTACTACCTTTTCTAACTGTGGATACTTAAGAATTTCATGAAGCAGCATGGCATCCCCTGATCCTAAAAAGATGACTCGTTTGATGGATTTCATGTATTGCGCCGGGAAATGGACAAAGAACTCATGGTAGTGTGGTCGATAGCTCGAACAAATCTGTAACACGCCATCCAAGTGAAGACAGGTATCATCGTCGTCTTCTCGATATTGCCATAGCATTTCTTGATAGTTGGATCGTTCTTTCTCAAACTCTTGGTAGGAGAAAAAGTCCGTGAGCTCGGAACTCTCACAGTCCGGATTATTGTACGCCAAATGGTCCAACTCGACTTGAAAGTCTGTGTAGTGATCGTTCCAATGGTCCAGATTCCGACAAACACGTTCTGGATGCTTGTGGATATCATCACCATTGGTGTTGTTTTGTTCGAGGATGAGATGGTGAATATGAAAAACGGCACGCTTCAATGCCATAGAGTAGGCCTCGTGAAATTCCCAAATATCTTCCCATTCTTCTGGTTTGATATCATAGTCTTGGTGATTGACACCTGCAACTTCAATATTCTTGAGTCGATGTAGTGCTTCAATCCGAGATCGAAAGATCGCATCCATAAACTTATACATTTCGACATCATGATCTTCATCAAATGTCACTTCAACCTCCATCTCGCCATTATCCTTTTCCTTTTCGCTCAATCGAAATCTCATGTCCAATCCATTCAGGGTGAGTTCCATTGTTTCTCCAGTCTCCTCATCGATAAACGGGACCCTCATTTGCGTCTCGAGAATGCTCCATGTTTGTGGAAGGGCTTCAATGATTCCGTGATCGCGAAAGATTTCTAAACAATAATAAATATGGATTGAGAACAATGGGAGAGATAGATGTGTGAGTAGATGATATGGTGATGCCGACAATGCATGAAATGAATGCATATTCCGAAAGTAACAAAAGAAATGAAAGAAAACTGATACCGCACCGGTAGGACTCACCAGGTGTAGTAGTAGTAGTCAAAATATCCTCTTCTTCTTCGTCCTCATGATCATTCTTCTTCTGGCTACAATATTCGCCAGCACATTCCGTGTAGTAACTTGTATGAAGTTGTTCTCCGGGAGCAATGTCTCGTCGAGCGACCATTTGAGCAGAATACCTCGTCTTTCCTTTTTCTCCTGGTGACTGCTGTTCCTGCTGTTCCTCGTCTACTCGTATCAATTGAATATCAACATTATGGTAACGTCCACTCCGATGAGTATACATATCCTTGAGCGGTATCATCCGATCCGCATTGTATCCATGTTGTTGGACCCACATGGCAGCTTGAATGCCACGTTGTTGCTTCCTCCTTTCCCTAATGCGTTCTGGACTGTCTTGAATTATTTCATCAACGCCTTCGTCGTCGTCTTCGTCGTCGTCCACGTAGTCGTCCACGTAGTCGTCAATAAGACCTATATCCGCACCACACAAGACCTTCCAATCCCAAAAGACATAATTGACCGGATGTTCCATCAATTCAATGAGAAACTGCTCCCCACCCAATATTTCGAGGAATAATCCCTTGGCGGCCGGAGAGTATTGACTCGGAAGTTTGTTCTTTTGGTGGGGCAGCAAGTAGGAGGATCGAAGATGCGATAGATAGGGTGCAAAGAATGACGACGACGACGAAGCATCGTCATCATCATCGTCATCGTCATCGTCATCGGAACCCTTCTCTTCTTCCGCTTTTTCTTCTTCTTTTTGCAATTCATCCCATAGAGCTCTTGCCGTACCACAGTCAAAATGTGCTTCATCAGTAGCAGTATTACTACTACTAGTAGGACTAGTAGTAGCGACAATCATGGCGCTCTCAGGAATCGTCGCCAAGACGGAACCTTGGGGAATGAACGATTTTGCAAACACGCCTCGCTGGACAACATTCTTTTCAATTTCATTGTTTCTGTCGCCCCATACAATTCGTTGTTTGGTAAAATCAAAAGACGCGCCTTCTTGTGAAAGTAGCCACTTGAAAAGAGGTTGTTGTTGTTGTTGTTGTTGTTGCTCTTCTTCTTCAGCAGCAGCAGCAGCAGCAGCAGCATTTTGGCAAGAGTCCTCGTTGTCGGCTGCCAGCACGACCAGCGATGAAGACGACGACGAAGACGCCAGAAAGAACAACGCCACGGCTAGTGCGTGTAATACGTGGTGTCGTTTCCAAAACGAAAACGCCGGCCCAAACATCCTATTTTCATATGTGCACAGTGTTATAACAATCCACAAACGTCTTCTTCTTGTTGTTGTGCTCTTGGTTTTGCTCTTGTTGTGTTGTTGTGTTGTTGTTTTTCTTTTGGAAGGGAGAGAGGGGGGGGTCGTTGCGTTTTCCTGCGAATAGAAGGGTATGCTGATGCTATGATGATTGCAAATAATAATAATGTTGTTGTTGTGCCAACATGAAATAAGATAATATATTATATTCTGTACATGATGTACAATAAGAGTTCGCGGTGCACCTCGCGAAATAAAAATTTAATAGTTATTTTGGCGGTTCAACGGATCGGACACAATAACATGACATGACATGACATGCATTCGTGCCTTTGATCGTGATCGCGCATCTCTATGATGGATTCTTGATGATTCCTTCGATCGAGTCAGTCGATTTTGTCGACGATGACGTCATTGTTGTCTGTCCTTCATTCCATTCTGCCTTCACAATAACATTCGTTCATCATCGATGCACAGTCTTGACCTTGGCCAACTGCAACAGTTCCAAAGTCAATACTCGCGCGTTCGACCTTGACCAGTCCTTGCGATGACAAAGCCGGCAACCAGTTTGAAGTTTGGGCCCCCATTTCAACCATGAATTAATCGCGACAGGGCGATCCAGGAGGCAGGAAGAGGGCAAAATACTTTCGAGTGTCTTCGCTAGCTCTTTAGGTCGCTCATTTTCACACACTGTTCGTGAAGTTGGAGAATCAGAGGTGGAAGAGAGTAATCTTGAAAAGACTTTCTATCGAGCCCATCCATGTCGGAGGGTAGATTGTGGCAAACGCCTATTAGTAGTAGCGACGGAACATTGTGGTGCAGCGGATGTGTACGTAGCTGTTGTACTGTACTGTGGAGGTACTGGCGCGATCACTCTCTACAGTAGTAGAGGCAAGGCCCGCAGTCGTGTACCGGTGCGAGGTACATGATCGTGGAAAGAAGAGTTCGAGCTCGATTTCTTGTACTTATCAGGTACTACAGTAGTACCGATGTAGAAATAGTGGGTTATGAGCCTACTATTTGGGCGTAGTAAATAGGTGGATTTTTGATGAACTGTAAGTTCTTTAGTTTTATAATATTGTGAGCTTGTTTGCTCATCATCTACTTGTACATTTCTTATTTTCTCTTTCGAGAGTTCGGGTTTCTAAGGGTAGCTTTGGAGCTCTTTTACCATCTTAGAAACCCTCAGAGTTTTGGATACTAGATTCCTCGTAAAATGAGGAATCGATCTCTCGTAGTTTTCAGACGTGCTTGCGCTGACTTGGCGAAATATTAATCTTGCATGACTTTCACATGGTTGACCAGATGAATCTATTTCATGTGGTATGAATCTCATTTTGTGTGCTGAGCTATTTTCGGTGCCTGTTTGGCAGTTGTAGTCTAGTACATAGACTTGTAGTTTCTGTTGAGTCTTTGCAACGGACGGGGGCCAGTCGTACGTCGCGCGTCTCACACGCACCCGAGTCATTACAGGCCGACCACGTCATCGACTGGTCGTGGCTAGGGCGTCTGCGCATGCACGGCGCGCACTAGCGTGGAAGATCCTTCAGGACATTATCTACCGACGACGGGCAGACAATGGTCGTACGAGTCGTGTAAACCGTGTGTATTGCACACCGCCCAATTAGAAATAAACATAACAAATGAGGGACGTGCGACGGACGTGCGTGGCGCACGTGTGGCCAGTTACCGGTACGAGTTTATTTTTCACGACTCCGACATCACGTAGGCCTGGTACAAAACCAACTAAGCACTAAATAAGAACCCTTTGTAACTAAGTTAGCACCCTTTTTGTAGTCGTAAAATCGAAAAAAATGAAGCACAACATCAACAAGATCATCACCACATCATCAACAAGATCATCACCACATCATCAACAAGATCATCACCACATCATCAACAAGATCATCACCACAGGGGCATGTCCGAAAAGTCGACTGCTTCAGTGCCTCGTGTCTCTCTTTGTTTCGCCGACAGCATGATGACTGATCGATCCAAGACGAAGCGGTGACTACTACTACCACGTGTACCCCAAAGTGTACCATTTGTCATGGCAGGGCGCGTTGGATTCGCGAAGATCCCGCACCGCAGCTGCAAGTAGCTCGTTCGTAACCACCATTGCACGGATTTTTGACTTTTTTTCGACGAATGCCTTCTAAGATGTATGTTTAGATGAAATGTTCAATAATAGTCAAAAAGTACTCGCTAGAGAAGTAGTGGATGCTATGCTTCTATCACACCATCGTCGGTGGGAGTTTGTTGTCATTGTCGTGATGGCGATCGCGGAAGAAATTCTTTCATCACGATGGCGCGGCAGGACTCGTGTTCGTGATTCGGGCGTTTGTACCAGGGCTACATGGACCTACGTCATGCCAGAACGCTGGAAAATAAACTCGTATGATACGTGCAGTACGTACTACTGTACGTACTGTATGCTACCAGAGCACGCCGCGCAGGCATTCGCTGCGGCAACACTTACGTCACTCGTTCTCTACGTCATCCAATGAAATCAAGAGCTACGGTGCCGGTGGTACCGTTATACATACATAGTGCGAACGAAGGGAACCGCCAGTATTGCGATCTTTCGACCTCTCGTGTGGATTATTTTGATTGCCGATGAGCCGATACTAGAGATGCACATCATGCATGCATGTTGATTGATTGATTGATTGGGGTCTCTTATATTTATTTTGTCTCTTGACCGTTTTGTCGTTGTATGGTTTGTGGTCTTGCTCTGCTTCTCCTACTACAGTACCCGGTACAGTAAACAGTATACAGCATTATTATTCGTCTACTCCCTATCGACAGTATAATACTATATAGCAAGTTCGTATACAAATAAGAGACAACATCTGATACCGGTACGACCACCGACCTCCTCACCATCACCATCACCATCATGAAGAAGTATATGTTCCAACGACTAATACTACCGGTAGAAGCCAACGCATCATCATCACCTACTGTTATCATTCTGACAGTGTTGTTGTTGTTGTTGCTGCTGCTCTCGGGCGGTGCTGCTTTCGAGAGTAAGAATGCGAATCATCATCATCATCGTCATTATTATTATTATGGAGTTTCGTCCTTTGTACCCGCTGCTCCTTCTCGAGTGGTGTTGGATCCAACAAAACTAAAAAGAACAGCACCAACAGCAACAGCAACAGCAACAGCAACATCAGCATCAGCAACAGCCACCCAGTTGTTTTTATTTGGCGACAACAACAAGAGCAATAACGAACAACAAAACAACAACAACCACAACCACAACGATGATGATGATAATAACAAGAATACTAGAAAACCCGAAGGGATCTCCAAAATGCAATACAAACTCGAGAAATTGGCTCAAAAACAAGTCCCGGACAAACAAGTCGAAGAACTCTTGCTCAATTATGGAGAAAAGTCTCGACAATATCGACGCGATGTCTTTACGTCGGCCGATTGGATTCGGACCCGACGTCCCGATCGATTCGTCGACAATCTCTTGACGATTTTCAGTTCCGGATTGATTCGTCAAATCAGTTTTGAAATCTACGTCTTGGCCGCATTGAGTGCGCTGGTCGTCTTGTACAATGATTTGTTTGTGGAAGGATTTGTCGACTTTTCCGGACTTCATAAATATGGACCAATCTTTGGTAATCCACTACCCGCCATGCAACTTCCCATGCTTCCCTTTACACTTTCCACTGCCGCTCTTGGTCTACTATTGACCTTTCGGACCAATGTCAGTTATGCAAGATGGAATGAAGCACGGACGGCATGGGGTGCTGTCATTAATGATAGTCGATCCATTGTACGGATGGGTTGTATTTGGGCCCGTTCGTACAATAATATTGACGATGCGTCCCTCCAACGATTGGGAGAAGCCGTATGTTCCTTCAGTCGGACCCTTATGAATCGGACCTTGCCCCCTCAAGAAGATGGAGAAAGGTTTCGACAATATACCTTTACGACATTGACCGATCAATACTATGCTCAAGTCTTGAGAGATTCCAAACATCGACCTACCGCTGCCTTGGCCGAAATTACTCAAATCATGGTCGACTTTCAGCTCAATCCGATTCATCAAGTCGAGGTGGAACGGGTCGTGACGGGATTGTGCGATGCCATGGGAGCCAGTGAACGGATCTTTACGTCTCCCGTACCCACCTTTTATACTCGTCATACCGCTCGATTCCTTGCCATTTGGCTATTTACCCTCCCATTGGGATTGTATGCACCCTTTGCATCGACATGGAATCATTTTGCCATGATTCCAGCGACAGTCGCTTTGGGACTCTTCCTTTTGGGCATTGAACGATTGGCGACCGAAATGGAAGAACCCTTTTCCATTCTGCCCATGGAGAAAATGTGTGAGGGAAGTATTCGCACACCCGTCATGGAACAAGTGCAACGAAGTATGATGGGGTCTTATAAACCCGTCACCATTGTCGAAGCCATGACCGTTTCTTCATCACCTCTCTATCCCGCTCCTGTCAAGTTTACAACTATTGAACAAGGACAACTACCAGCACCACCACCACCAACACCACAACAGGCATCTGCTCAAGCCAGCATTGAGCCTCCTCAAACACCACCACCACCACCACCACTATCTTCAGTAGTACCCGAACGAATGCCACAACCGCTGCCTCCCAGACCAACATCCTTCACCAGCATCCCCAACGGTTTATCCGATGCCGACATGGCCAAGCTGAGCCAATATTTCAACGATGTTCCGTTTCCCTCTACTCTTCCTGCTTCTTCGTCTTCGTCTTCGTCTGTCATCAATGGAGATCGCTCCAGCAGTTCGAATGAAAATTATATGACAAATAATGGACGTGGTGACCTGACAGTAGAGGAAATGAATCAACTCTGGGCCAGCAGCAGCGGCAGCACCAGCACCAGCAGTAGCAGTCATGCCCAATCGGAAGACAAAGAGCAATCATCTTCATCTTCATCACCATCATCATCATCATCCTATAATTATTATGGTGCTGGCGGATCGTACATGGACTCATTAAATGGGAGCAGCAGCAGCAGCAGCAGCAGTAGCCCTTCCAGAGCATCGCCAACATCGTACATGCCCAAAAAGTACAAGGGGACTTCTTCTGGAACGGGTCTACCGTCGTACTTTGACAGTTTCAATTCCTAAAGAGGCAGTGAGTGAGTGAGTGAGTAAGTGTATCAGTGTGTCAGTGTGGATGAGCGACTTATCCTCTTTTGGCAAAAGTCAGGATAACAAACAAGAATAACAAAACAACTGTCCACATACCAACAAACCACGCTCTCAGACGACGACCACGACGACGACGACGATAATCAGCCCCTCTAAGCTATGGTCAATATTAAAAACAAGCAATCAATCAATCAAGCTTTGTATTCTAGTAGTACTAGCGCTTCCTTATTATTACTCTGTGCAGGTGGTGTATTAGCATCATCATGCCAACACAGCATTCCGTACCAATGCCACCATCAAAAGGAGACTGTTGGATAAGGAAGTACTACTACTACGATGATTGTTGTTGCTGCTGTTGTCTTTCTTTGTTTTTCTTTCTTCCAGCACCATCATCTCTGCCGTATTGATATTCTTTTGCTGCGAAGAAGGTCGTAGTAGAGACCATGCCGAAGAGCTTCGGGGTGCTGGCAAAGAATCCTCCTCGGGGCGGTGTCTCTTTGGGGACTGAACCATTATTCCGTTGTCGTTTTCTTTCAGCAAGGAGGTCGTCTTTGATGGTGTTGGGATCGCCAGTACCGAGGTGGTGGTGGTGGTGGTGGTAGTGATTTCGTCATCCAGCAGCAACGAATGCTGCCAACAAGAATGATCGGCAAATGCCACATGCCCAGCAAGAACAAGAACAGACGAATCATGATCATCATTGACATTGTGTTCGTCGATCGAAAAGATAGATGGTGGTGGTGGTTCCAAATCATTATTGGTATCCGTCATCATTCCTCGCAAACTTTGTGGTAGAAAAGCCCAATGCTGGGCGTGGTAGGGGCAGGAGGATGTCGGGGACGACGATGGGCCGCCTTGATGATATTCCACTATCGCTAGTATTGCGTTTTTACTCCAGGAGGGCCCGACTTGGGTTGAGAGTGGTGGTGGCTCGAGGATCATTAGAGGCATGATGTTACTTCTCTGAATGTCTCGTTTGTTTGTCTGGTTGGTTGGTTGGTTCGTTCGTTGGTTCGTTCGTTGTTCTCGTAGTCTATAGCGTATATTCTTAATTTGCTTTGTTGATGTTGTTGTGTTAATATGGTGCAAAATAATATTAATGGATTGGCAAATCCGAGTTTTGTGAGGAGCCACGCATCAACAAGAATGGCGAGGTCGCAAAAATTCAAAATCCGCCACGTGTCAGTTGTCAGCTGAATTGTCAGTCGTCCGAGGAGAGAGTCGTGGTCAATTACTGTACAGTACCGTTTCACCCGTTGTTCTCGACTGTTCTCGTTATAAATAGACAAAATGATGGAATAGGAACAAAATGAGCCCAGGCGCCTATCATTGATACAGTACTCGCCCAACACGACCTTATGATCCGCCGATCATAAATAGAAAATGTCAACCAGGTTCATCGAGCATCTTATCCCATTATTATTAATTGCCTTCACTATACTGTTAGACACGAAGAATAGAATGTCCAAGATACACGATATATGTGTACGAAACATACCGAAACACTCAGGATAGAAAAGTTTGCTGATGTATTGAATAACTTCACGGAAGCGGGCGTAGCGAAGGCATGTGACTGGGTCGGCGCCTACTGGTACAAAACCAGTCAACGAGCCGGGCGGGGAGCGGAAAGGTTACTCCACTAGTAGGCTGGAGGCTTGTATACTCCCAGGAAGAACTACCGCTCGGGCTACTACTACATCCACCAACCGGCTTTTCTTTGATTCTCCTACTACTCTACTACTACTAGCAAGAGAGCAGCACCGGTATTGTATGAGTCTCAGGTTTTCTACCGGTAGAGTAGAGAGACGGCGGTGCTCCTCGAACAAGGTACTGCTATGTCGTATCACAACTACTATACACTAGTAGTCTATTGATGCTACTACTACTAAAGAGTTTAGAGGCAGAATGCACGGGTAGGATAGTAGTCGAATACTGCTATAACAGTAGCATGTTCTTGTGTTGGTAGTTGTCGTGTGACGAGGAGAGGAGAAAAAATTTGCGTATTGTGGTGCTGGTGGTGGCCCCCTCGATGAGGGATAGTGCTGGAAAGAAGAATTTGCTTGCGTGCGGTGGTGGTGCGGTTGCCCCCCTCGGTGAAAGATGGTGGCCCGAGAACCGTGTGAGTGAGAAATGTGGTTGGGTGCGCTCATGGAGGACATTCTTGCATGATATCGCTGTCGTCGTCGTCGTCGTCGTCATGCAAGATTTTAAGTGTGGCCTCGATTATTTGCAAAATTTTCTGCTTCTGCGTTCCGGAGAGGTGGCGAGGAGGAGAGACGTCTAGCGACGAGGAGTCGTTGGAGCAAGAGGAGGATTGCAAGTATGGCATGTCTCCATGACCACTGTTCTTCGTGGAACAGTAAGGAAGAACCTCGCGATTGGCGATGATAGTAGAAACATCGCGAAACGATGGCACGTCTTCATTGGACCCACCAAGCTGTTGTTGTGGCTCTGCCGCCGGCGGACTGTGCCGCCGAGGACTGCTGTTTCTTTCCGCATGGTGTGGCGATGGCAGCTCCTGATGCAGATCATCATCATCGCGTAAACCGTCTTGATGGTAGTCTGGTGGCTCTTCGTCTGATGCTGGTTCTTGGTACTCCTCGAATGGTGTCTTCATGTTGTTTCTATCTTCCTTGGTGTAATAATTGTTTGTGTTTTGTTCAGGTGGTAATAGGGATTGTGCTTTCCCCCCTTCTCGGTTCTCGGATTGTGAAAATTGTGGAAGAAGACGATGGTCGGTGCCGTATGATTCGGTTTGGTGGAAATTTTATGATATTTCTTGCGAAGCGCAGGGACTCTACCGTAGTAGACTTCAAGTAGTGTACTAGTACTAGGCTACCAGTACCGGTAGTCCCCGCCACGTGAGAACACTGAGAATGGTTAAGAATTCGCGAAGGAGAAATAAGAGTTTTCTGTGTTCTACCCGGCGGATGAAACGAAGTCCCGTTGTGTTCGGCTTCAACAGTCTCTATGGTTACACTACAAGCACCGGTGCTTGCTTTTGCTGCATAAGAAAAGATTGGTTGATGATTTTTTGCTCATGCTTGATTTATTGCGTCTCAAGTTGAACTTCACAGCGGAAAAGGACCAAACTACACGGACTAGTCTATGTATAGTATTCCGAACCGATTAATGGCACACAGTCATTCTCAAAAGGGTCATAACTCCTTTATACAGTAATAATTACGTACCGGTACCGGTACCGGTACGGTCGATCGGCATCATCTTTTACTCTACCGGTACCATTTCCATTATCCGATGCAAGACGAGGATCGATCGATGAAGGACGATACACATTAGCCGTCCGACACATTCAAATCCATCAACCCGGCGCTACTACGTACGAGTGCAAATAATACTAAAGCCACCGGCATCTCAACAATAGCCAAAAGACGAAGCACGATACCGCCGGTATCAATGGGATGTGGGAATACCAAACCGGCTAATAACAATATTTCGGAGGAAGTTTTTAGTCTGGATGCCAACAACGATGGATTGATCTCCCGATGTGATGACTACCCGAGTGGTAACATGCTGTCTCTACTCTAGTAGTTTATTAGTACTAATAGTCCCCTTACTATTATTATTATTTTTGTCCGCGATGACGTTTTTCTCTGTTGGGGCCGTCATCCGTCATCGCATGCTTCATCGCTCATCGCGGTGAGTCATGTGAGTCGGTCCGGTCGTCGTCACAAACAAACAAGCAACACAGGTGATGACGTCATTGTGAATTTCTCATTTTTCTGACTCATAATTTTTTTTCGAAAATGAGAAAGGGAAAAAGAGACGAGTGATACGATGATCTCTTCCATCACAAACAAAGTCTACTTCGTACTCTAATAGACTACCCTTAGTCCGTAATACACCAGACAAATCAAACAACAAAGAACCGTAATCATCATCATTATCATCACCATCATGGCGTATTATTATTATGCATCTTGGACGACGATGATTCTACTGAGTGTATTGGTACTAGCAGTTGTAGCTTTGCCGTCGTCGCAAGCCCTCCAGCAGCAGCAGCAGCAGCAGCAGCAGCACAACCACCGCCACACAACGCCAGCATCGGATCTGCATCTTTCCAGCACTTCTTCAAATTCTCGTCGAGACATTTTGGCCCAAGCGGCTGCTGCGGCCACTGCCGCCTCGACGTCTCCATTGTGGATTTCCTCGTCCAATGCCAACGCCAATGCTGCCGCCGCCGCCGTCCCGATTCAATCTTCTTCCTTGAAATTGCCGCCCATGGGACTGGGATGTTGGGCGTGGGGCGATAGTTTGTTTTGGGGCTATAACCCCAAAAATGATGCGGATCTGAAGCAAGTCTTTGACTATGCCGTCGCCAATCAGGCTCCCGTTCTCTTGGATACGGCCGAACTTTATGGATTGGGGCGATCGGAATCCCTCATTGGAGAATATTCCAAAAGTATTGCTGATGGCGGAAGTAGTAGTAGTAGTAGTAAAAGGGAAGACAAGATTATCGTGGCATCCAAATTTGCAGCCTTGCCATTTCGTACCCAAGCGGGATCGGTCGTGAAAGCTTGTCAAGCCAGTGTTCAGCGACTGGGCGGAGAAGCACCAATCGATTTGTATCAAATTCACTTTCCTGGGGCGTGGGCCAATGAAGCCTACTGGGATGGGATGGCACAAGCGTACGAAAAGGGATTGATCAAGGCCGTGGGTGTCTCCAACTATGGCGTCGATGCGACTCGGGCATGTGCCAAGGCCTTGGCCAAGCGTGGGATTCCCCTGGCGACGAATCAAATACAATACAATTTATTGTACCGATTTCCTGAAGAAAATGGACTCTTGCAAGCCTGTGAAGACTTGGGAGTGCAAGTACTGGCGTATTCCCCTCTGGCATTGGGTCTCTTGACGGGTAAGTATGTGGATAATGAAACGATTCAATCCATTCAAGGGCCACGCAAGCAACTGTTTGCCAAGACGGTGGAAAATCCAGAATTTCAAAACTTGCTATCTGTCATGAAACAAGTGGCGGCTGCGCATGATGGGTCGTCGTCGTCGTCGTCGTCCGCCAGTTTGCCGCAAGTCGCCATCAATTGGTGCCGTAGCAAGGGAACGATTCCCATTCCGGGAGCACGCAATTTGCGACAAATTCAAAGCAACTACGGAGCACTCGATTGGGAATTGAGTAAGGAAGAAGTTCAAATGTTGGACAAGGCTTCAGCGGGACTTTCTTACATACTTCCCGAAGCGAGTCCCATGCCCAAATTCGACAAGGATACCAATCTCAAAATGTTTGACTCGTAGTACTACTACTAGTAGTAATAGCAGCCCGTTAGCTAGTATCTACTAGAGCTACAGACAGCAGTATTAGTAAACTAAATAACAATGCATTTTCAAAGCACGAACAAGATTGTTGTTCCTGGTGTAGTAGTATTATCAAGAGTCGTCGGCAGCGGGGGTGAATTTAGCATCATCGCCAGCCACCGTCTCACCCGGAGTGTTCGTTCGTCCCTCCCCAGAAAGTCACGATTGAGATCTTTTGTTGGTATCCTTGGTCGTCGTCAGTGGGGCGGGAAAGAGTATGCATAATAAAATCTACTACGACTACTGTACGGTAGATTATGTATTGTTCCTCTTCACCACTCCATAGTACTAGCTACTAGAGTAGAGCTGCTTCAGTACGTACTATTGCTACCTACTGCCGGTATGACCTTGCACGCTGGACTGCGACGATGACGACGACGACTCTTTTGACTTCATACTAGAGCCGCCTTGCGCGCACGCTTGGTCTCAACCTACCGTTCATAGATAGCAGTAGTACTTGTAGTTATCGACAGCACGCGTGCATCGTTATGGTAATTAACAGCACACCTCCGGTTCCTTTACATGTTTATCATCCATGTACTGTATTTGGATCATATTATTATCGCGGATACACGTGCACAAGATGATAAGTAAAATCGCGGCACAAGAAGTCGTAAAGTGCTATAATATCATCGGCGGGGATGCATGATCAAGGATGACGATCGAGGGAAAGATCGCATATATGGGGTTGTTCTCGTTGTGTTTTGTTTCAGCGCATCACATAGGCAGTCATCGACGACAGACGACTCTTCTCTTCTTCTTTCAATGATAAACCCCACAAACAAGTGCTCGTATACGACGTAGCTATTATTGTTCGTAGTACTAATAGCATCATAGCATCATCATAATAACAGAGGAGAGGGAAAAATAATCATCATGATCCATATCATCATGATGGATGGTGCTGTTTCGAGGATTTCCCCAGCACAGCATAATAATAATTATAGTAATATTAGCATGGAGACATCACCAATGGGGACAATGGGGTATTCCAACGTGGAACCGATCAAGATGAGACGGCGTACATCATCATCAACATCGGTTCACGAGGAGGAGTCGTTGTCCACACGACGCCGGCGGAAGAAAGCTGATGGCACACTAGCAGTATCATCAAAGAATACGAAGAAGACTATTAGGGCCACCGCAACTAGGAAAACAAACAAGTCTGAAGGTACGAGAAGGAAGAGTGGTCGATCTACATCTCAACAAGAAGGACGGGGAGAACGAAAAGGCGAAATTTCTCCTGTGCAGGAGAGGAGAAATGGTTCATTTACAGCCGAGGTCGTCACACCCATCAGCAGCACCGCCAGCACAGAACAAGAGTCGTCATCAGGAGCCACGGTGCATGCCCCGATTTCGTTCGGTCATCAAGACTCACGTACCAAACTGGATGAGATATTACTATTAGCCGTACGAGAAAGTCGTGGAAACGAGTCGATGTACTACTATCGATCGTCGTCGCCGCCAGCAGCTCCAAAAGGTCTCCTCCTCCTCAGTCGACGACGACACAGCAGCAACACGAGCGGTCCAGAGGACTCTAGTAGCGGCCTGAAGAAAAAAAGTTCAAAGCCAAGAAAGCCAAGAGAATCTTCTACTAGTACTATTCGTACTAGCCGATCCCACAGGGATGCCCATGGATCCAGCATGAAACCGGCGTCGAACAGCAGTACTAGGCGGCGCTGCAGTCTAGCGTCAGAAGGTTCCAAGAACAGTCCACTGCATCATCGCCGCGCCAACAATGGGGATACTAGAAAGTCGTCTCTCGTCACAAACAAAACTCCCAACAAAGAAACTCAAAAATCGGACGAAGCTCGTCAACGAGATTCTCAATTATCGATTCATCGGCCTCGATCAAATCTTATTGGCTTCGAGTCGCGTTCCAAAAGTCCACTAGCAGCAGTATTCGCTGGTGATCCCTTGGTACTAAAACAACAAGTGACTAACGACGATCATGGTGAGACCAAGCAGTCTGAGGCGGGACAAATCAAAACGAAACGACCTCGGAAGGAGGAGGATGAAAGTGATAAAGGTGGCAACAGAGGAAAGAAGAAAGATACCCTGTTATCTTCAAAGAAAAAGAAAAGGCGCTCTGGCCCGTCAAAGATCACAGTACTAGTAGCAGCACACGAACGACCAAGCTCCGATAACATGGCCCCTGAACCATCCAAGAAGAAAGCCAAAACCTCACTGCTGCCCTCCCCCCAACAAGCCGGTCGACTGGTGCTGGCTAACTCATGTCGAGATGGGATGTCTCCCATTTCAAAAAGCCAATCACCACCATCAGACAATTCGACCCCGACTAGTAGCACCGTGCTTATCAAACGTGCTGAAGGAGGCTACGAGGTAGATTTAAATCTCCGGCCCACAGCACTACCAGAAACTTCGACAGACAGCTGCTCGGGTGGCGAAAAGGATTCCTCTTATTCTGGCGCGAAGCCTTTCAAGAACAAGCCTCAACAACAAGCCAAGAGTCGGGTCGTGTACTCGCTTGCAAGTGGCGAGCCGTGTAGCTCAAATAGTGAGGAGGATTCGCCACCACAGTCGCGTCCTCGATACACCAGCGTGGATGTTCAAAAAGAACAACAAAGGTTTCGGTCCTTGTCGTCGTTTGGTGGAATTCATAGATTCTGGAGGAAAGGGTCCTCATTCTGCAGTCGACTCGGTTTTGACATTGTTCCTCATCCAGGTGTTCTTCGTCCAGGAGTGTCCAGTACAAGAACACCCTCCTTGTCGCTCCCTTCATCTGAATTTCTGGCCATCAGTCGATCATTTGAAGACGATCTTGCTGAAACTCCCCCCGTCGATTCAACCAAAAAGAATTCCAACAAATCACACACTCCCTGCTGGTTCCTAGTAGCCAAAAGGCCTGACGATGGTGAGCATCGTCCTTATTGTGTTCAGCACCATCCGGTTGATTCAACAAGCGTTGAGTATCGTAACTCTATGCAAATGGTCTTCTTTGACACTTTTGAGCAAACGACACCACGCGAAGAAGGCAAGCAGTAGTATTAGGACGTCTTTCAGAGACGACAATATCATGTCGAATATTATTTGTCTCCCTCTTTTTGTATTAGAATTGTATAACCGAAGAGTTCTATTTTTTGTCATACTGCCTTCTATTTTCTAGTTTTCTTCCACCATCGATCAATGCCGTTTGTTCGATGGCTTTCGCTCTCTACTAGTGCTGCTACTGTTAGACTGGTACTCTAGTTTTGTACGTCATCGTCGACAGTGTCTCCCTGCGAGCAGCAGCCGCTTTCCCACGCCATCGAAACATCAACAAATTCCGAGAGGAACTCACGAACAAATAACAAGACGGTCGGTCATCTTGGCGCCGGTCTTGATGATTCTCCAGGATCGAAGCAGGGGCATTTTCGAGCGAAAGTCTTCCCATTCCCGCTTCTGCTGCTGGGCCTGGTGCGTTAAAAGTAGGACACGAGTAGTCTCCTCGTCCTCCCCGCTCGAACCGCCCGTGTGAGCAGTCATGAGCAGTTCCAACTTGCGCAGGGATGGTGCCAGAGGCAACAAATCTTTGAACAGCCGTCTCCAGCAAGATGACTCCTCATTGTTGCTGCAGTTCTTCTTGCGCTCCTCATCGTTCTCGTCCTGGTAGTAGTCGTAGTACGGCAATCCAACAATTATCAGGGCTTGTAAATGGGGCGCATGCTGGACAATCCGGGATAGTAATGAAGCATGAACCTCGTGGCGCTCATCGCGATGATGATTGATCACAATTACCAATTTCTGAAGATGAGGAATCCGCATGTTTTGTTTCGGAGTAGTATTTGACGACGGGGCGGGAAACATTTCGTCCAACAAGCTTTGAGAAGGATATCGAAGCTGAAGTTCTTCCAAATGAGATGCTGGTAGATGTGACACAAATTGATGATGGAAGGATGTGTGTTGACCTTCATCATCCAAATGGGGGGAAAACCCTCGTCCAAGGACGTCGCCGTATGCATCCAAATGCGAGATTTGTTGTTGTGAAGCTGCTGCAGTTTTTGGTAGTTTCGAAAAGACATTCCATGACATGCCATTCACTTGTCGATCCCAATGAGAAGGCTGGAGCACTCGTGGTAATTGGCATGACATGCTGCTGTTGTTGTTTTGGTCGGCATTTGCTAGAAGCAATACTCGCATGGGAGCATGGCGAGTGGCTTGATTCCACAACTTGGATACCCGGCAGCATGCAGAAACTTGTTGTCGCCATGGGAGATAACCAATGATGTGGCTGACAATCCCATCAATCAAAAACACTCTTTCCTGGACATCACTGGTGTTTTCGTCGTTCTTGTCGTCAAGCGATGTAGAGCTCTGTCGAATCCGCTTCGTGGTGTTGGGTTGTAGGGTGGTGGGGTCACGACCACCGCCAAAGTGTTGGAAGTATCGCCGTTTATTAGAAGCCATATCTGATAAAGAGTCATCCATCGCTATTGTTGCGTAGAGTCGAATCGGTTCTGTCCGGAAAGATGACGACGAGTCGTCCTCCTCGCTCCTGGTGTGGTGAATTTGCTGCGGTCGGAAACAAACAAAGGAACAAGCAGCAGACGAGGAGGACGATGATGATGATGATTCTTGAGCAGCCACAGCCATCATTTTAAGATTCTAGGAATGTTTGAAAAGATGCGAAAGAGGATGTAATTGTAATTTTAATTGTAATTGTCTTCTTCTTGGAATGATTTTTGTGTTGCTGGATGCTGGATAGGGACAGTATGCGAGATGCTGGGTTTGGAGTTAGTTTGGAGACATCATGATATTGGATTTTTCGATTTGGCGACCGAGGCGTTGTGAATGTGAGAGCATTGCCGGCGTGCAAAAGTGGACCGCCCAACGCGCAGATGTCCATGTGTGTCAATGACTAGTTGGATCGATCGATCGATCTCCGCTCCTCCTGCATGATGACGTGGCAGCTTGCTTTGGAAAGAATTCTTTCCGAGCGAGCGGGCCAATCAAGAATCATCATGTGGAAGGACGCATGCCGAACTACGTACATGTGAAAAAATAACGTACATACCTGTATACCAAACCACGCACTACTCAAATATTCAACTTGCAGTGCGCGGGCCTGCGCATGCATGCCCGCGATGCATGCCCGCCAAGATTTGAAATCACCACGTCGTTTCGTACCGGTAAACGTACGAGTAATGCTGTACGCCTTCCGCATGGCCAAAAAATAAATACTGTAACCTTGGAAGACCATGGCGGTCTCGTTGTGGATGAAAAAGAAGAAGAAGAATCATCATCATCGCATAAGAAGTACGCAACAACAACAACTTGAAACTATCACCATATACCAAGATTGCATTCTTCCAAGCCAAAGAGTAACAACATAGCTTCCTCTAAAGCTCTGAGGTTTCTGTGACGAGCAATACCAGAACCAGAACTGACTGACCAAGTGCACAAAACGCACACGTCGAACAAACGAAAACGAACACGAAAGAATCTTGTGTTATTTCAATTTTCTTCACCAAAAACTTGAAAAAGTTAATAACAAGAAAGATGGGAAATCAATCTTCCGTTCCAACGACTACGACTATCACGGAATCTGAAAGCATTCACAATAACACGACGTCTCCACTACCAGAGACGAACAAGGATGGTGATCATCATGATGATACCAACAAGACAAGGACAAGCACAAGTACAAGTAATTGCGACAAAGAGGAGGAGGAGGAGGAGGACGTCCTCCCAGAAGCCTACGATGCTAACTCGACGACCTCCAATGCTAGCAGTTGCAGCAGCAGCAGCAGCAGCAGCAGCAGCGAAGACTTTGAAGCAAATGATGACACTGATCAAGCCGCTGAAGCTCTCAACAATCACAGCAACGTGAAGAACAACCCGTATGTGGATACGACTCCACAGAAGAAAACAACAACAACACCAACAACAAGGCGCAGCTCTTCATCTGCCAGCAGCGGCAACAACAGCAACAGCAAAAACGCGGAAGAATGCTATCGACTTCCCATCTTTCAGCGAAAATCCAGTCCCTTGATGACAGTCTTACATTCGACTGGTACCGGAGACGACGATGACGCGGATGATGATGATAAATTACTGAACCGTACGAGTACTTGCTTTCCTGCTGCTCGCTCCAGCTCCAACGCTAACAGCAGCGATCGTGCGCTAACGAGCAGCATCAACAGCAACGCCACACCTCTTTCCGCTTCGTCTGCGACAGCTACAGCTTCTGCCATTGCCACTGCCACCGCCGCTGCCTTGTCCTTCCAGTCTTGCACGTTACGTACGAATGACAGTGACGATAATATGATCGATGCTGCTGCTGCTGCTGCTGCTTCTTCGTCATCATCCATACTGGGTTGTGTGGGTTCTCCTATTGGTAGTATGTCCAATTCCAATAGCTGGACGAACCTGATGGGTCTTGAGGGTGGCGAGAATAATAATAATGCACTTGCCTACACGGCCGAAGAAATGGAAATGGTCGATGGGGACTTGCCGACGGTCGAATCGGATCTCAGCAGCAGCAGCGGCGGCGGCGGCCATGGTCGTCCACGCGAGTATTGGATTGTCACCACGGCGGCATTGCCATGGATGACAGGGACGGCCGTCAACCCACTCTTGCGTGCCGCTTATCTTTCCCAACGGAATCGTTGTCAACAAGAACAGCAACAACAACAACAACAACAAAATGATGATGATGATATTGAGACGCCGCCACCACCTCCATTGTCGTCCACAGTGACACTTGTGCTTCCATGGTTAGAGGTTGCCGAAGATCGTCTCGCACTCTACGGAAAAGACTGGGAAGATGCGACACCCCAAATACAAGAAGATTATATTCGAACTTGGCTACGAGATTCGGCACAAATGCCCCAAGAGGCAGACCTCAATCAAGGTGGGATTATGATTCAATGGTATCCCGCCCGCTACCATCAGACCTTGTCCAGTATCTTCGCCATGGGCGACCTGTGCGAACTCATTCCACCAACGTCAATGGCGCGCAACATGATTTGTATTTTGGAAGAACCCGAACATGTCAACTGTTATCGGGCTCCCGGACGAGAGAGTTGGAGAGACAAGTTTCCACATGTGATTGGTATTGTTCATACCAACTACAAGGCTTATGCTCAAAATCATTACAGTGGACTGCTCACGGGACCACTCGTCGGGGCCCTTTCCAGTCTCATGGTCCGCGCGTACTGTGACAAGGTCGTCAAACTATCGCCCGTCCTTCAATCGTATGCACCCTACAAGGAGGTCGTCAGTAATGTGCATGGGATTCGACAAGAATTCTTTCAAATACCGCAGAATCCAGGAGCGTCTCGAATCTATTTTATCGGGAAGTTACTTTGGGCCAAAGGACTGGACAAATTGTTGGAATTGGAAGCATCGTATCGCAAGGCGACAGGATCGTACTTTGCTGTCGATATTTATGGAAGTGGACCTCATGAAGGCGAAATCCAAAAGGCCTTTTTGGGACAAGAATACTTTTCGGCCGCTTCTTTCTTCAAGAATAACAAAGCATCATCATCATCAGCAGCATCATCCTTTTCTTCCTTGAAGGATGTCGGCGCAACTCCCTCCGCCTCCGGCGAACAGCAGCAGCAGCAACAACAACAACAACAACAAGACAATAGTGCTGCCAAACGATATTGGAGAAGCTTCCGGCAACCGATTCCGGCTCGATTCTTGGGACGCATGGACCATGCCCAAGTGGGGGCGACGGGAGAGTACAAAATCTTTGTCAATCCTAGTATTACCGAAGTTCTCTGCACAACGACCGCCGAAGCCTGTGCCATGGGATTCTGGGTCCTCATCCCCAAACATTCCTCCAACGAATTCTTTCTGCCTTTTGGAAATTGTTTGCAGTACTCAAATCGTCGAGAGTTTGTCGAACTCTTGCAATACTGTCAAACCCATGATCCACCCGGATGGTGTTGTACTACAAGTACTACTACTACTACTACTACTTCCGATGGCGTTGGTGGCAACGCGAATGGCGAGCAGGAGGATGAAGTTCTTGTTGTCGATCGTTCGTCCGAAGCCTTGTTTGGGGCCTTGTCGTGGCAAGCGGCGACGGATCGATTGATCGAGACCGCCTTTTTGAGTCGACGCGACGCCCGACGGTGCGAACGATTGCAACCCAAGGATCGGAATATTCAAGAATGGCATTATGCTTTGGGTAGAGGGACCCGAGGGGATGTCCTCCGCAAAGTTTTGGGAGGAGGGCCCGTGGCCGACCAATCACAATATGCGGCTGCCAACACCAGCAACAGCAACAGCAGCAGCAGCAGCAGCAACAAATTGTCCAGTCATGCGGTGAGAAGTACGAGCATAACTGTCCGTGGGTCCTCCTCGTCCTCCTTGTCGTCGTCTTCGTCTTCATCTTCCTTTAGTAGGACCCCAGAAGACGACCCAGTTCATTTCATCGCAAAAAGTGAATTAGTAAATTGAAAGAAGATATTGCGCTCGTTATTAGTATTCATTATTGTTTTAGTATTTACATTCCTGATCAGACGGTACACGTAGACTACTGTAGTAGTAGTAAAAGTATGAATACCATTCATGCAAAGGTATTGAGCTGAGACACGCGATGAGTCACGAGTGCTGCTTGCGAGCAGAGGAAACGATAAAGAGATCAAAACCTGTTGTGTTTGAAGAGTGTGAGCTCTAGAGATTACGTTCTACTTCCTTGCTCTTCATCAATCTCTTGGCTGAGGCTCACCCCCAGGAGATGGTGATATTATTCGTTGTGTGGTTGAATGCGCGAGGTGCACGCTGCAACTGATACTACGTGCGCTCGTCCCCCGCGCCTGATCACCAAATCTATGCGACCCCTCAGCTGCCACGCACGTGCTTTCTGCGGTTACACCGCCCATCACGCGCTTCCAGCGCCCAAACAACTCTCGGCTCAAAGAAGGGCCCTTGTACGGGTACAAGTACCTACCGGTACGGTGGTTTTAGCCGAAATCACGTGATTGGCGAACCTTAAAAAAGAGAATTCAGTACTGGTCACTACTGGCTCCTACGCATTCTTTGTAAGAATGCAAGCGAAGTTTAATTCGAGGTCATTAAATACCCTACAACGTCGAAGAATCATGGCGACTGAAGTGCCGGAATTAGGGACGCAAGCACGTCGCTACTGCCGGGTTCGTACGAGTACCGATACTTTTGTACATCCGCCGACTATAACAAGTGTTGGGTGGCTCTCCCTACCGGTACTGGTACTGTAGTAGCAAGTAGTAGAGAGAGAATAGCTTTAATCGAGTGCTTTAATAATGGAAGGCTTTGGACTGGATTAAAGGAGAGTAAACCAACAATGAGTAGAGGCTAGAGTAGAAGTAGTAGCGAAATTGACAGAGTGTCATGTCGTCGTCAGACGAGTCAAGAAGGAAGATCATTCCGAGATGTCCGTCAGGCATGATGATGTCGAAAAAGGCGACAGGTGGGTGAGGCATGATTTCATATTTCAGGTTTGATAAGAAAAGATAGCTTCTTGCTTTATGATCTCGTCTTTTTCGTCCGTCGCTTGGCGTTGGCACGTGGGTCAAACACAAATCCAATTTCCATGAGCTTGGCGATTCTCCCCAAGGTCAAATACGATTTCGCAGGGCCTTCCGTTCGGAAAATCTTGTACTGGCGGCGTTCTGAACACAAAAGCAGAAGACAGTTACATGAGATGTGATGATCGTGGTTGAAACCCAAAGATGATGATAGTACGATAGACGAGAGGAACCTCGAAGCCGATAGGTATTACTTACGACATTTGCACCAGACTCCAAGCTGTGGGTTTTCCTTGTACTTTGTCGGAACATTAGTGTGCCCCGTCAGGTCCTTGAACATATTTAGCTCGTTCCATCGCTCTTCCCAGAAAACTGCGTGCGAATCCCAGACGAAACCCAAATCCTCGAGCATGACGATTCGCTCGTCCGTCAGAGTCGAAGGGCGATCATTGCGCTCTTCGTGCCGGAGCTTGTATTGGTAGCGCTGTCGTTTGACCCACTGAGCGAGAGGAGTATTGGCAGGCCAGTAGCTTGGGATACAACAGTGTCCGTGCTGGCTCTTGAATGCTACAAGCTCGTTGTAACGCTCCATCCAGCGCAGGGACTGACTGTCAGAGATGTTTGGAACTCGTTGCCTACTGCTGCTCTCCGTACTGCTGCTGGACGACACAAGAGCAGGCTCAGCTAGCAAAGTCATCATGGAGGACTGTGTCAGCGACAACCCGCTACCGGCATGTCGTGCTGGCTCGGAAGAGTAGACGGCACCAGCAGTGGCGAAGGATGAACTGCTCATGAAATCGAGTATCATCTGATGCTGCGGAGGAGCAGGCGCTGCGCTGGACGACGAGGGGAGCATCTTGAATGGATCGTTGCTACTTGAAGCAGGCGAGGCGCTTTCCAAACCCTGGAACCATGGCGCACTGAAGAAGTCGTTGGCCCTGGGAGGGTGGACGTCGTCATCCTCGGGCGAGTCGCCGCCCAAAGAGGACGCGTCCCCGTCAAATTCCTTGAGGAAGTCTTCTTCGCAGAACTCGTCGAGCTCGGCTCTTTGAATGGACAGGGATGGTGGGGCCACCGTACCTTGAGCCAGCGACAAGCTTTGGAACTCGTTGTGGGTGTTACGGGTCATGAACGAAAGCGGCACCGGTTCCGCCTGGCCGCTGCTGCTGCCTTGAGAATTCATGTGATGATGATTCATCATCACCAGCCTCTCGTCGATTGGCGTGGGTTCGAACAACGAAAACAGCGAGTCTTTGTTCGTTCGAGAGTTCATTGTTGTTAAGACGGATCAGATGATAATAGTAGCTAGATTAGAAAGATAGGTCTTTCAAGGGATGAATGCTTCGTGTACAGTAACAATAAGGAATTTTTTTGTGCGCAATCTCTCAATTACACAATAGCGGCAACAATCTTAAGTCCGTAAACAAAATGTTAAGACATCGGAAAGTGACGAAGAGCTGTGTAGAAAGCTTATCATGTATACGGAATCGCACGTGGCCCCTACCTGCTTGTTCGCTCGGATCAGAACCCGTTTCAACGAATTCTGACAGAGCATTCCAATGGATAGGACATTGTCAAGGAAAATGCGCTGCTCAAGGAATGCTGGCAAGCATGTCCTTGGCTCGGCCGCTTTGAGCTTTGACATGGGTTGAAATCTGCGTGGAAAAGACATTTTTCGATTATCCGGGATGCTCTTCCCTAATAGTTCATCAGTCAACTTTGCGTGAAAAAGACATTTTCTGAGTATCCGGTATGTTCGTTCACTGTCAACATGTAAATCATTAAATAGGAGTCAAATGCGAAATAGAAACGCCGCTTTCGTCAGTCATTCCGCTTCTTTTTTCAAGAATTTGCGAATTTGTAAAAATGGAGGGGCATATGAGTAATCCAGAACTGCAAACTGAAATCTTACCTGAGTCATGCAGGGTAGCGCTACCGGTACAGTGCATTCTGCCGATTTTACAGTACCAGGTACCGCACCGCCGCTACCAGTGAATTTGTACCTGAAGATGGTTGATGGACGCATGCACAAAGAGAGTAATTTGAACCTCTCGTCATCCCATAATAATATTCATGCAACGTCGAAACTGCTCCGTCACTATTTTGCAATTTGGATAGGTATGCCCCTTCTCCAACTGCACTTTTGTTGCAAAGCAAGGAGGACGGCAAAAACAGCACAACGAACTAAATGGGGAAGCAAGCATCAAGCATACTGCTCCTACCACAGTACGTACAGTACAACAAAGAGAGGATACACCTCACCATCTCCACTATTGTGGCATCCATCAATAGTAGTCGGTTGGGTAGATTATTGGAAATAGAAATTGCAAGCTGAGATGCTGATAGAGTTACAAAAAGAGCAAGCACTATAGTACTGTGGAAGAAGAGAGCTATACCATGGACACCTGCCGATACTAGATGACCATACAGTTCAGGTCTACAGCAGATCGAACAAAAAATGGCTGGTTTGGCTCCTACTACCCCTCATCTACCATATCATTGTTGAATTCTCCTCCAAATTGTCTCGTCATGCTGGCATCCCGATTCTAGTACTCTATTGTTTTGATATGGTATAGTCGGAGTGTGCAATGAGGCTCGTATTTCCAGGTGCTGTCCGCGAGCCTGTGGCACCACCTAATGGATTCTGGTGGTTGTCGTACAAAATCAGCAAGGAACCAAGAAGATTAGCATAACAATCCTACTAGAGTAACTCGTAGAGTGTAAGAGGAGCGTCCTTTAAGCTGCGCAACCTCCTTTTTGAGAAAAGTCTGAGGACGCGGCATGATATCTACTCTACTAGTACTAGTACTACTAGCAGTCGCCTGCAACAACAAGTTCTGCGTGTGTGGGAATGTCGGATGGGGGCAAGACTTCAGGCAATCGTTGGAGGAGCTGCGCAAAGGCGGCAGCCTCTTGTGGTTGGTATTCGTTTTGCGTCCATGCCTTGACATTGGTCGGCAAACGATGGGCCCCCAATGCCTTCCAACCACATTCCCGCCAGGTCACATCGCGATAGATTCTTTTTCCACTCCTTTGTTGGGGCTTCTTGCCATTGATAATAATATTCGTTCCGTCCGTTCCATCCTCCGTTAAGTCAAATTCCACCAACCATCGAGTCTCTCGCACCCGAAGTAGGACGTGATCCACGCGGACAAACAATTGCGATAAGACGTAGACGCAGGTAGGCATGACGCGGACTTTGATAGTAAATTGCATTTGACCATTGTCATGCAAGTCATCCTCGACCAACACCAGCTCGTCAAACAAGAGAATGGGGACCGTCCGATCGGTCAGCAAATGCATTGGCATTCCCGATGACTCGAGTGTCTTCCATCTTCGTGTACCGGTAGTTGTTGGGGAGGATGATGACTGGTGTGCCGTTGTTTCTTGTAGGTTTCCACAGTAGGGTGAACTATATGTCCAGTCGTAATGAAAGGTAGTGGAGCTGATTCCAGTAGCAGATAATGATTCGCCCTCTACTTCCACCGGCGATGTTGACTTTTGTTTCCAGAGAGAAGCATCAGAAGTTTCTAGAACACTGACTCCTCGAGACGATAACATTACAGTAGTACTAGAGTCATCTTCGTCGGCGTCGTCGATGGCCATAGGTGCTGCTGCTGCTGATGATGATGACTCCTGATGGTCGTCCTCCTCCATCATTATCTCGTCGCCTTGAGGAGAACTACTAGGAAGTGGAATGGCTTGATGAGCCGCAGCCCATTCCTTCAGGAAATCCATAGCATTCCAGGAAAGCATTAAGGAGTTATCATCATCATCATCATCATCATCATCTGCATCTGCATCATTGTTGGCATGCTGCTGCCGATAGTCGAGTACCACATAGGCGTGTGGAAACACCATTTCGGGAAGTGCCAATTGTCGCCGAGCAGGACGATTTTTTGGTGTATTGCTAGTAGTAGTAGTAGTAGCAGCAGCAGCAGTACTACTACTAGGCTGACTCAAAGGCTCGAGTTGTTGCAGGGCACGATCAAACCATTGCGAATCGCCGATAGGGCCCTGGGATGTTCCAATATCCCAACCGGCAATCGAGATTCCAACCACCACTGCTGGCGGCTGTTCTGGCCCTTGATGATCTCTTGATGGCGGTTGTTCTCCTTCTTTTTGGTCGAGCTGATTCTGATTCTGCTGCTGCTGCTGCGGTTGCTGCTGCTGCTGCTGCTGCTGCTGCTGCTGATTCTGCTGCAGAAATGATAATAGCGGTTGACCACCATGAGCCGTTAATTGAGGATACAAATGCCGACGCCGGGACGGGACGCAAACGGGTGTCGTAGTATTTCGTCTCTTCCATGGAGCCAGCAACAACACGTCATCAATTTTCTTTTGTTCCTTGGTCGGTGGCGGCACCACTTCTCCCTCCTTTGGTGGAATGTAGTAGGTTTCATGAATGTGAGAAATCTTCCAACCAGGAGTACTAGTACTACTAGTAGTACTTGCATCGTCCGGGAAATTTCTCATCCAAGCAGTGACTTGCTTACAAGTCGGTAATATAGTAGATTCCGCGGTGGTGCTGGTACTAGTCGTGGACCAGACTTGAAATGTCACCAGCCGTGTCGACCGAGGATGCTCTTTGTCCTCCTCGTCCGCGTCCTCGTCCTCGTCGTCGTCGCGCATCAATTGTAGATTTCGTACTTTGATTGAGAGATGAGAATCCGAGATGTGGCTGGAATACCCGTATTCTGGAGACGTTTTCCAGTTGCCGCCTTGATACGCAACGCCACTGGCAACCACCCAACCAAAGCTCGATGTGCCAGTAGTCGTATCGGCAGCATCAGCAGTACTACTCGCATTACATGTCGTCCAGCGTTCCAATTCTTCTTCTAGCGCACTCTGCTCTTTGGATCCTCGTAGCCAGTCCACTAGCCAAGAGCCAAAGAATTCAGTCACAGAAGCTTCCATGACATTCAAATGTATACAATGTAATGGATGAATGAATATAATGAATGTGACCAAGGCAGGGGGGTGGAGCGTCAAGGTAGTAGGATGATGCATCACTGAAGATTCTTGTTCCTCAAACGCACGCGAGGGGAGCACAGAAAAGCGCGGGAAAATATCCTATTTCCCGCGCCGTTTGACTATTTCGAACGTAACTTCTCACCGCTATTAACATTAGGAGTACATACTTCAAACTTTTAATTGCAGTCTGTGTTCTTCAAGAAAGATCTTCTTCGTACAATCCACGAGTACTACTACTACAAAGGAGAATACGCATAGCCCCATTCTATAGAGGAGGAGCTATAGATTTCGAAATAATGTATGATAGTTTACCACTACGTGTACGATCCCAGCAATTTGTTCTTTCTCTTTGTGCTTGTTTTGTTGCCATGATACAAACTAGAACTAGCTAGTGCTGTGGTGTGAGTGTATTTACCAGTCATCCTCTTCTTGTTCCTCATCGTCGTCGTCGTCGTCGTCTTCCGGAGCACCATCCAAAAGAGTAGTACCCACCATGCTAAAAGGGAATCGTTTGGCTATTACTACCGATCGTTGCTGGTGGGTCATCTGCCTTCTTTCTCAAACAAAAACTTCCCTTGGTTTCATATTCAATGTGCTGACACTTCCCATGGCAGACATTTGGTACTACTACTACTACCGTCGTTGCACATGCAAAAGTTCTTGAAAGTCAATCGTTCCATCGCCATTGGTATCCCACATGTAGGCTTCTTCTGCCAACCATGATTTCATGCAAAAAGGATTCGTCCACCTCATGACGACGATGACTCGTATTGGCCAGCATTGCCCAGCAGCAAGAGGGATGTTTGATTCAAAAACTAGCTGACTACTCGAATGATGGGTTTACGATCGCGGCGTCTTTTTCGTCCGTCGCTTGGCGTTGGCACGTGGGTCAAACACAAATCCAATTTCCATGAGCTTGGCGATTCTCCCCAAGGTCAAATACGATTTCGCAGGGCCTTCCGTTCGGAAAATCTTGTACTGGCGGCGTTCTGAGCACAAAAGCAGAAGACAGTTACATGAGATGTGATGATCGTGGTTGAAACCCAAAGATGATGATAGTACGATAGACGAGAGGAACCTCGAAGCCGATAGGTAGTACTTACGACATTTGCACCAGACTCCAAGCTGTGGGTTTTCCTTGTACTTTGTCGGAACATTAGTGTGCCCCGTCAGGTCCTTGAACATGTTTAGCTCGTTCCATCGCTCTTCCCAGAAAACTGCGTGCGAATCCCAGACGAAACCCAAATCCTCGAGCATGACGATTCGCTCGTCCGTCAGAGTTGAAGAGCGATCATTGCGCTCTTCGTGCCGGAGCTTGTATTGGTAGCGCTGTCGTTTGACCCACTGAGCGAGAGGAGTATTGGTAGGCCAGTAGCTTGGGATACAACAGTGTCCGTGCTGGCTCTTGAATGCTACAAGCTCGTTGTAACGCTCCATCCAGCGCAGGGACTGACTGTCAGAGATGTTTGGAACTCGTTGTCTGCTGCTGCTCCCAGTACTGCCGCTGGACGACAAACGAGCAGGCTCAGCTAGCAGAGTCATCATGGAGTACTGTGTCAAGGACAACCCGCTACCAGCATATCGTGCTGGCTCGGAAGAGTAGACGGCACAAGCAGTGGCGAAGGATGAACTGCTCATGAAATCCAGCATCATCTGATGCTGCGGAGGAGCAGGCGCTGCACTCGCCGACGAGGAGAGCATCTTGAATGGATCGTTGCAACTTGAAGCAGGCGAGGTGCTTTCCAAACCCTGGAACCATGGCGCACTGACGACGTCGTTGGCCCTGGCAGGCTGTGCGGCCCCGTCAAATTCCTTGAGGTAGTCTTCTTCCCAGAAATTGTCGAGCTCGGCTCTTTGAATGGAAAGGGATAGCGGGGCCACCGTACCTTGAGCGAGTGAAAAGCTTTGGAGCTCGGTGTGGGTGGTATGGGTCATGAACGAGAGTGGCGGCGGTTCCGCCCGGCCGCTGTTGCTGCCTTGAGAATTCATGTGATGATTCATCATCACCAACCTCTCGTCGATTGGCGTGGGTTCGAACAACAAAAGCAGCGAGTCTTTGTTCATTGGAGAAGTCATCGTCGTTAAAAAGACGGATCAGATGATACAGAGGGGTGGGATATGATGACTCTACTAGCTAGTAGAGTAGAAAGATAAGTCTCTCGAGGGATGTGAACGGTGCCGGTAGTAAATCATGGATTTTTAGTGCGCAATCGCAATAATTTGCTCATCGGAAATCGAAGATTGTTGCTTCTCTATTCGCGACACATATGCTGACGAGAGCGAACGTGTAAAATACTTACCATGTATACGAAATTCACGTGGCCGTTGTTCGGAGTCGTTCCTCAAAACGATGGAAGTTGGCCAACAACCAACTCTGTCTCTTTTATATCACATTGTTCCACGTTGGATTGGCCAGTAGATTGGACAGACGATTTCCCGAAAATTGTTTGGTATTCCACTTTTATTGTACGTGTACTTAGTCTACTCATAACCAGGGACAATTATAGGTCCCTGCTTGCAAAGCGGCACATTATTTACTTGCTTTCCGGCATATATTTGCAGAATTTGCGAATTTACAAACAAGGTAGGGCATATGCGTAGTGAGATTGGACGTCCGGTTGAGTTCTGTAGTGGATAGATAACAACTGGCGACGACGACGTGCATAGCGGTATCCTCTTTGCTCCAAATACTCCCGCTAATTGTGGCATATACCAACAATCAATCGTCAGCCATGCATATATATGGGTAGAATAGACATAGAAATAGTAAGCTGAAATGATGATGGATAGTGCACCTCAAACAGAACAAGAAACAGTACCGGTAATAGAGACGAATCACTGGGAGTAAATAAGTCTATTTTTATACCGCTGTCACGCCACGCTATGCGATGGTTGACCCGCGGTCCGGGCTCCCGAAGGAGCGAGGTACCTTATCGTTATTTACTCACAATTTTTGTTTGTTCTGTTTTTTTTTTTTTTTTTTCTTGTTGGGAGTTATTATTCGGTGTTTCTGGAGGTTGGGGGGTTATTTGATGTTTCTGTGGTTTCGGTGGGGGGAGGCCCCCTTATTTGGATGTTTGTGATTTCGTTGTTTTCGTTGTTGTTATTGCGTTCAGGGTCGCTTGACGCCTCGTTGATGGCATGGTGGGCTAGAAGAGGAGTGGGGTGCGTTGGCGCAGGTGCGGCTGGGAACCATTCGGTAATAGTCTGTTGAAGTCCCAAACGCAAGCGGCGGGCTTGATTCACACTGGCGGCGATGGAGGTCCGGAAGGTAGATATCCAATTCGCTAAGAGATTCAGATCTGGGCGCGCAAGAAGATGGGCGTCAGCTGTGTCGTAAAACCACGACCGGTCGCGTGGCATGACTTTGAGGCGTTCCGAATACAATGCTCTTAATTCCCGGTGGACGGTGGTCTGGAGGATGCTCTTCCGGGTTTCCTTATCCTTGCCATGTCGTTCGTCATTCCGCAGCTTCCAAAGGCTCAGCCATTGTTGCATGAAGTGGGTAGCCAATCTAGACGCCCAAACTTGGCCGTTGCGTTTGGTCGTGCGTAGATCGAGTCGGGTTAAATGGCGCTCTTGAAGTATGCTCCACTGGAGGCTGGTGTGGCATATATTTCTCGGATCCTTGCTTTGTACTTTCCCGTGAGAGTCCCGTTCGGGCCAACCAGGTAGGCCCCGCAGGACGGAAGAGGCGTCACGGTGTGCCTCCGTGCAATGCGGACGCCCCCCTATTTCCAATTCGGCAAAATCAGGTTTACTGGTGGTACACCGTGCAAAAACGATTTGCAACATTGTTGCAAAATATGCAACATTGTTGCAAAATATGCAACATCGTTGCAAAATATGCAACATTTGGCAATAAGCAATTTGGGGGGGATCCCATGACGTCGTCTGACAAGTTTGGCAGTTGCAGTCTAGTACATAGACTTGTAGTTTCTGTTGAGTCTTAGCAACGGACGGGGGCCAGTCGTACGTCGCGCGTCTCACACGCACCCGAGTCATTACGGGCCGACCACGTCATCGACTGGTCGTGGCTAGGGCGTCTGCGCATGCACGGCGCGCACTAGCGTGGAAGATCCTTCAGGACATTATCTACCGACGACGGGCAGACTATGGTCGTACGAGTCGCGTAGACCGTGTGTATTGCACTACGTCTACTACTGTCACACCTACGGAGACCTGCCAGACTACAGTCGTGTTAGTCAAAGGGCAGGAAGAATCACAGGTATTTCAACAGGATGGACCGTCGAGCAGTACCTGTGACTAACCCAACACAACAATCCGCCAACGACAATGGACGACGACTATCTAGACAGTTTAGCTCTAGGGACACGGCACTAGAGCCGCTAAGAGCCTTGAGAGATCATGGACGAGGAAATCTGAAGGAGAGTTCAACAATTCTTTGTTCTCGATCTCGCCTGTTGCAGACGTGAAATGTAGTCTTGTATCCACCATGATATAGTTCGCTTCCGTTATACGATACCGCGATGTGAAGAGTTCCTCTTTCTTCAAGAAAGATCTTCTTACAGTCCACGAGTCCAACAAACGGCAACAATATAATGTATACGCATATAGGCCCATGCTATAGATTTCCAATTAAAATATTGCCTACCACTACGTGTCCGATCCCAATTTGTTCGTTCTCTTTCTCTTTGTACTTTTGTTGCCATGATGCAAAATAGTACCAGTGCTGGTACTGTATTTACCAGTCATCTTCCTCCTCCTCATCGTCGTCGCCACCTTCCGGAGCATCCAAAATAGTACCCATGCTGGGAGTGAATCGGCTGGCTGCCGATCGTTGCTGGGTCATGCCTTCCTCAAACTTGGTTTCATATTCGCTCGCCGCTTCCGACTCGGACGACACAACACACATAAAGTCGATCAACTCGTGCAAGGATGTCCCGACTTTTTCGGCGTAATTGGACATGGCATAGGCAAACTCTTCCGGATCCAAGGCTTGGTTATTATCTTCATCGTGTCCCATGATCATCAATGCGTCACGTTCCGCATCCGCCAATGTGAGACTTCCCATGGCAGACTTTTGGTACCGTCGCAACCCATGCAATAGCTCTTGAAAGTCAATCGTTCCATCGCCATTGGCATCCCATAATTCAAACAACTTTTGCGTACGGCTGTACGACAAGGCGTCGAGTGTCTTTTTCTTTTGGTCTTCTTCCTTTCGTTTTTCGGCCGCCTTGGTATAGGCTTCTTCTGCCACCATGATTTCTTCCAAAAAGGATTCATCCACCTCATGCTGGCTATCACTCGTATTGGTGAGTGCCCAAGTGAGTTGATCGGCCAATTCATCAAAGGTCATTCCAAAGGCGCCACTGACGGCCAACATGAGTTTGGCAAATTGTTCATACGTCAAAACACGTGTATCATTTTTATCCAACATGAGCAACAATCCTGCGGCCTTTTTGGCGGCTTCTCCCATATTCTTGGTCAAGGGATACAATCCAATGGCTACTTCTTTGAAATCGACCGTCGAATCGGCATCCTTATCAAACAATACAAAGAGTGATTGCATCCGTTCATCATTCAAAAAAGACTGTTTGATCATGATTGGCTCTGCTGGTACTACTGATGCAGTGCTTGAAGTGGTAGTAGTAGTGGTGGTGGTGGTAGTACCGGAAGTGCTGGTACCTTCGGCTGCTGCTGCTGGTGCTGGTGCCGTTGGTGGTGCCATGATACCGGCATTGAACAAGACTTGGTAGACAATAAATTCGGTAAAATCATCCATGGAAACATTCAATTTCCCCACGACTTGTTGAACAAAGGCTTCAAAGGATGCTCGTGTCATCATGACCTGTTGTTGTTGTTGTTGTTGTTCGTCGTCGTCTTGGTCCTCCTTTGAAACCTCCATTACTTCGGCCAAGGCTTGATGAATTTGATCCCCAAATTTCAATAGGACCGTCGCCTTTTCCATGGCCGCCACGACTTGCGGTATCGATGTCATGTGTTGTCCACTGGAAGTGATGAGACTAAAGAGGAGATCCATTTTTTCATTGACGTCAATCATGCTGGTAATTTCCGATACCAAATCGAGCTGCGCTTGCAGGGCGACCATTTGCAATTCCAAATTCATTTTGGTTTGAGTGACAAAACTGGCCATATCTTCGGCTTGCGAGGCCTTGACTTGACGACTCAGTGCGGCATTGCGGGTCGCTTGGGTCGTTTTGGCGGCTTGCGACGCCTTGCTGGAATTGGTTTTCAAACGACGGGCCATGGACAAGCCCTTGGTCAAACTCTCATCCCCTGGACAATGTTCGAGACCGGCTAAGTAGGTATCGACTTCGGTAGCATAATCTTTCATGGCCCGCAAGACACAGGCCTTGCGAATATATCCTCGGACGTAGGTAGGTTGAAGGGTGATGGTTTGACTGGCATCTTCCAAGGCCAGAGTCAGATTTCCTTGCTTTTGATGGGCCGAACTGCGAATGGCCAAGCAAGTCACGTCGGATGGATCTTCTTGAATGACTTGCGTAAACTGAGCGACCGCTTCCTCCCACTGTTCTTCTTTGAACGCCGTGCGGCCTTTTTCCTTGGCCTATCCTCGTAGTTGCGTATTCGTGCCATCGCATTGTAGGAGGTACATATTGATGTTCATACCAATTGATGCAGAGGGAGGAAGAGACGAGAGATAGTGTGCATGTGAGTCCCAAGACTTGGAATTGGAATAATGGGGAGAAGTGATGGCAAGACTGCGCTGCTGCGCTACTACGCTTCACTTCACTTCACTTCATCCACTCGCGACCATACTCACCTCTGCGGACATGATGCTGCTGCTGCTGCTGCTACTACTACTATCCTTCTTTGCTGTGTTTCGTTCTTGTGGGGTTGAGGATTGCGGAGGATCCTCGAAGTAGAACAGGTATGATGTTGCAAGTATGTGAGTACTTGTACTTCTCGAGTTATGTTCAAGATGATATGGGAGCGCGCGGCATCAGCTTTGCATCATCGGTTCGGGTGCGCCGCCCCGCCGCGACAGGAGAAAAAAAAATAAAGCTGAGGTCGAGGCGAAGGTCTCCTTGCTCGCTCTGCCTGCGGTGGTCCCCGGTACTTGAAGAACCAGGCTTATATTTTTGTTATCAAAATCAAAAGTTGTTAGTCATTCTTCTCATTCGGTCATTGTTTCGATACCGGGCTCCCAGAAACCGGGGTGAAAGTAACCCAAAAATCGTGAACAGAACTGCTATCTCAGGTCCTCATCATCTGTGACGCACGTCACGCCCGGCGGCCCAGGCCCAGACCCGGAAAAGAAAGTTCTCCATAGTCGGTCCCGCGGGGATTGAACACAGGTCAAACTAGCAATGTCAATCTAATCTTCTACTAGTGACGTCATTGTTGGCGCGAAGTCGCTCCCATCGCATAGCATCGCGTCGCGGCGGCGCGATCTTCGATCTTTCTTTTTCAACAACGCACTACAGTACTTACTGCATGCAGACGAGTCTAATACATCAATTGACGATGATGATGGGATTGAGGATAGAAGGGAGAACACACACGCAACACACACATTCTCTCCAACAAAATATGATGAAGAGACGACGATATAAGCGGCGTCCTTTGTTAGTACGACGAGGAATGCTGATTCCCGGTTTCTGCTGGATGGCGGTTTTCCTCCTTTGTCAGCAGCAGCAGCAGCAGCAGCAGGATGAATCCTCATCATCGTCATGGAAGAGATTATTTTTTCTGGCGCCTAATACAAGTAGTACCGGCATTTCCGGCGTCCAAGCCTTTTCCGCAGAAAGAACACCGCGATCAACAACACCATCATCATCGGCGGCTTGTTCTTCCTCCTTTTCTACCTTTCAATTCGCTCCCAATGGAGTATGCATTCAACCACGCTACTTTTGTGAGCAACAAGAAGAACAAGTCGACAACAACAGCAATGACAACAACAACAACAACAACAGCGAGGCGTCATCATCTCCAACTACTACTACTTATTGTTCTAGTACCAAAAGCAACAAGAAGAAGAAATATTTTAATTATTTTACAATGAGAAATGTTCCAGGCGAAGGCGACTGCATGTTCTTGGCCGTGGCCTTGGCGGCAGCGACGTCCATGGGACTCGGTGCCAATGATTTGTTGTTGCGGGCCATTTCCCGAGAAACACGAGAAGTCGTGGCCCAAATTTTGGAATCGCCCAAGGGGACCTTGTATATTTCATCATCAACAACTTCATCATCATCATCATCGTCATCTACAAATACAAAAAATAAGTCATCGGCATCATCCTCATCCTCATCATCATCATCATCATCGTCTTCGTCCCTATCGGATCGCAGCACCCCCAGAATGGTCGTTGTGACGGCTCGGGATTTGTTGCAATCGGCCACGCGACAAGAAGGATTCACTTCTACCCAAGAATATTTGCAACGATTGCGACTCGAAGGGCGGTTTGGAGGATTGTATGGAGGGGGACCGGAATTGACCGTGCTGGCGAATGTATTACGACGGCCCATTTCCATCTATGAGCTCGTTCCCCCTTCTTCTATTAGTAATAGCAGTAGTAGTGCAGCAGCGCCAGATGATAGCGCAACAAGAATGGACGATGAGGAAACAACAGCAGCAAAGAAGAACAGTGATTCTTTCTCTGAGACGAAGACGACCAGCACGACCATGATGTCGTATTGTCCCATTGTTTGCAAGGGAACATTTGGAGATGGATTGTTTGAAGATCCATATTCCAAGATTCCAAACTCGGCACTATTGCCCGAACAAGATAATGATGATGATGATGACGATGATCATGATGATCATGATTCCTCGACGTCGACGATTCCCGAAGGCGCCTACAGCTGGCATTTGCATATTTTGGTAGTCGACGTGTCACCGCAAGAGAAACACGCTTGTGTGTTGTTGCCGTCCAAGGGACCTCCTCCTCCTTCTCCTAGCTAGTAGTACTCTACCGACTAAAGAAGGAACATTATTATCTTTCGACGACGGCGAGTACGAAAAAGGAGATCCAGCAGCAGCAGCAGCAGCCGTAGTAGTAGTATGAAGGCTTTCTTGGCATCCGCGAATACACAAGCATAGAGACTGGTGTGCCGGTGTTCTAGCAACTTTCTTGATCAAACTAGGCTTTCCTCTTTGGTCGTAATACATCTCCGAGTAGACTATATACGCACTACGAACACTTCTTCCACTTTAGCTTCAAAGAGCCATAGTACCAGGTACTCGTACGAGTCGTCGGTCGCACGAAATTATAGTACTACTTCGAACGCGCGCGCTGGCCCGCGCCGATGACGTACTTGCGGCATCGCGGCGACGCATAAAGCGATCTTTTTTCTTTGGACGACCTTTGACGATGACGACCATGCTACACCTCAACAACACTCCGCGCCCATCAAATTAGACCAGTAATAGTCTAGTTGCAGGATAGTGTTGCCTCGTCACACAAGCTACTCTACTGTTCCTGTCGCAAGCTTGCTTCCTCCGTCTTTCCACATCTCATGCTGCAGCAATGACTCGTGTTACTGCCATTAGTTCGATGTTGATGATTCCTCTTTTTCCATGTTTTCTTTGGATTCTTCTTCCATCCTTCCTCGTCTCCATGGGGCAGCATCGTCCTCCGATGATGGTGGTGGCGGCCTGGTCCTATTCGCACTCGCAGCACTCTCCAACACAGTCCAAATCAACGACGACAAGGAATGCGATGATGGTCCCTTCTTCAGCATCAGAGCAGGACAATCCAAATGCAAACAACATCCGACGGAAATTGCTACACTCCGTCGCTGTCTCTTCCGCAGCACTGCTGCTGTCACCAGTATTTCCGTCCCAAGCAGCTGCTGAAGCCGAAACAAAAATCCAACAACCGTATCAACGCCAAAAGGACAAAATTGCGTATTCAATTCAAATCCCAATCCAATTCAAAGAAACGCAAAAACCGCTCAAGACACATTTGGACGAAATCAATTTTGTCAGTGAAGACGTCAAAGGATATCAATACGGGATCACGGTCGATCCAGTGCGAATCAACAGCTTGAAAGAGGCAAGTGCTGTATAGTAAGAAAGGTCTCTATGGTTCTTCATGCATTGATATATATATATATATATATATATATCCAACTAATCCTTTCTCTTCACTTGTTTTCTCTTTTTGAATCGATAATAATATTATGTTTTACTACCTATAGTTTGGAACTCCCGAAGAAGTCGCCGCTCGTGTAGTTACGGCCGAAGTGAATCGAGATGGCGTCTTTGAAGTCACTCTTTTGGCCGATCCGTATGAAGTGGACGGAGCGTACATTTTACAGTACCTTTCCGTCGGCAAACGAGGGAACAAGCATTATTACAACAAAATCTTCATTTCGGATGATGGTGCTACTAGTTCTACTGCTGCTGCTGCTGCTGCTGCTGGACCAACAACAAATCTATTGTACGTCTTGACGGCTCAAGTCAAGCAAGATGATTATGAATCACAAAAGGCAGAATTGGAACGAGTGGTGGCATCCTTTCAATTATCATCTTGAAATAAAACATTTCCGAGGATGCGGTCTCGGTAATACTACTAGTAGGCGGAAATGCCCTATTTAGTATAGATGATGGGTGCGTGTGATGTTGACCCAGTTTGGTGTAAATGAAGAACAAGGGATCCACTGAAACGGAAAAAAAGACGATTCGTTCGTTCGTTCGTTCGTTCGTGTCTATCCAGACTCCAGGGCCGGTAGCTTATAAAACTAAGGCCTTGGAGTAGAGGTATGAAGTAGGGAGTAAGTCAAAAAAAGGACGACTTTGATGGATTCTTCTCTAGTAGTAGTAGTACTGCTCTATAATACTCTACCGGTATACTCGTGCTCTATAATACTAGTTGATTTATTAAACATATTATTGACATGATGCTGGACGTGATGAGGATCATCATCATGCGATGATGGGCCAATAATTCTTCATTCTGCATCATTCCGCAACGTGTCTGCGTCCAAAACATATATCCATCATATCCATTCATTCATTCATTCCTTCCTTCCATCGCTTCAATCACGCATCATCATCCATCATCCATCATCCAGCCCCTCCGCACACCATTCATTTCATTTCTTTTCGTGTTTTTCTTTTTCTTTCTTTCTTTCTTTCTTTTTGTTCTTTCCTTTTTCTTTGTTTATTTATTTAATTTTGTGTTCCCGAAAGAGAACTCGTTGTCGTACAATCGGATCAAATTTGACAAAGGCCAGTTTGTGTTGAGTATTGGTAACATTTTTGCGGGTCGTGTAGAAAAAGCCCGTCCCTGCCGTGCTCAATAATTTGATGGGAATCGTCTTGCCCTTGCCCCGGGCCATCATGAGTGAGGGGAGTGTGGAATGCATTATTATTATTATAGTAGTAGTAGGAGTAGTAGTAGTAATATGATTGCTGGAAGGAAGGAAGGGGCGCAAGGCGGGTAGAGAAAAGAGAGAGGGAGGATCTACCTGTATAATATGGATCAGGAGCGCTGGATTGGAATGATGCTCAAACTGTCTGTCTGAACAATCTCCAAAATTGACTCTGCTAATAGATAGGAGAGAGCTCTATCGGTACAGTAATGCGGTGTTGCGGTGTTGCGGTGTTGATAGGTAAGGGAGTCGTCGCTGCAAAATGAATGCGGCGGCCACCGCGGCCATTGTCGACCGTCAAAATTTTTGGAGCGAGCGATCATCTTTGATGGACGGTCGGACGAAGGTCTGACCCGGTTTATCTTCTCTTTGAGAAAACATAAAGGGCCTGTGAACACGTCATCGTTCTCGTGGTCATGAAGAAATACGTAACAGTCCACAAAATTCAAAATGACCGTTTTCGAGCCTCCCCTTCTAGAATAATACGCATCTACCTTATTCGGTTGGTTTTATTCTTTCCTGCTTTCTTCTTTCCGGCTTATTTCCTTCTTTCCTTCCTTCATCCATTTTATTTTACTTTTCATTGTGACATCACTAAAATATTATTACTTCCTGATCGATATATATATATATTTATATCAATACAGGAAAGACAATACAGGACAGGACAGGACAGCAAAATACAGTACGAATGTCGCTTATTCTCCATGGCTAGAACCCCGTCGCTTTTGGCTATTACATTGGATTCGTTGTATAATAATATATCGACCGTCGTCATCATGATGCTGTCGTCGTCATCAAAGAGCAGCAGCAACAACAGCAACAGCAACAGCAACAGCAACACCCAAAATGCTGGTCGTTCCAGAACTCCTTCCCCTACGACGGTCGTAACGACCAGCAATAATTGCAACAAGGAGATCACTATTATTACCATCGTCAAACCGGCGAGAGCTGCCAAAAAAGGAGCATATTACTTTCACCATTCTTTATTGGTATCCTTCGTGGCACTGTTGATCTATGGGTGGTGTTCCATCCAGACGCAACTACTCGAAATCAAGACCAAGACCAAATTATCATCATCATCTTCCTCGTCCTCGTCTTCTTCCTCGTCTTCTTCCTTGCTGCTGGGATCATCAGCAGCATCAGCAGCAGCATCATCAACCGAAGAAGAAAAAATGGTATCCAAGAAACCATTACGATTTTGTCGTCAACCGACTGTCCAACACAACAACAACAACAATGATAATGCTACACTGAAACTACTCTACCAGTGTCATGGAGAGGACTACGAACGTTTCGGTCAACAACTTTTGGCCTTGGCAGAGAATCAAAGTAGCAGTAGCAGCAGCAAGGGGGATGAGCATGACATTGATGACAATGACGACCACTCGTTCTTCTTGTGGGGACGCCGATCCGCACCCTTACCCTCCAATACGACCGTACTGGTGTTGGGAAATTCTCATTTACGTCAAGTCAGCAAGACATTGGTCTGTCAATATGCCGATCAAATCCAGTCCCTGTATTCGAGTAGTGAAGATGTCTTTATGGTACAATTTACCAATGGCGCAAAATGGATTTCCATTACCAATACCGTCCTGGTATATTCCAAAGATTGGATGTCCTTGATCCAACAAGTACATGTCAAACCATTACTGCAACGGGCATCCCTCAACAACAACAACAATGTTGATGATGATATCGACACTGATACTGATACTGATACTGATATCAATCTCAATGTCGATGCCATTGTTTTGGGCAAGTTTACACGGTACGAAGAAGCTCAACATACCAACTTTGAAAGGACCATGAAACAGGATCAAGAATCTTATTACTTGTCGAAATCGAAAACAACAAAAACAAAAACAACAACAAACTCATCTTCATCATCATCATCAGGCGCCACCTTGTATTGGAACAACACTACTACTTCTCCTATTCTTCTGGACTTTGCTACCATTCCACCTCCCCAACTGGTGGATGTCGTACGAACCGTTTCCACCACCACCACCACGACGACAAGCCAAGAATACCAATACAAGAACTACCACCACCAGCAGCAGCAGCAGCAGTCTTCCTCCACTCGAACTGCAGCAGCAGCAACAGCAGCAGCATCGAACGACGATAGCCATCGTCATCATAATCATAATCATCGTCGTCGTGGCCATCCTCCTCCTTCGATTCTGTCCGTTCCAATGTTTGCTCAGTCGGATTTACCACGTGTCGACAAGGAACGACAAGACTATTTCCTGCAATTTCCAAAGGCGACGACGCATGATCTTGTTGATAACAACAACAAGGAGAAGAAGAAGAAGAAGAAGAAAACGGAATCATTGTCATCCCAAACAACAAGAACAAGAATAAGCGCAGCTGCTACTACGAATAGTACCAATCCACTGCTGCTGCCGATGCTGCCCAAAGTCCAATTTTTGGACACTCGGCATTACATTGATGCTTTGGGCTTGGAATGTGGATCCGATGATAAGTTCACACTGGGGACCTGTCATGAACCCCCTCTACCACCACCAGCAGCAGCAGCAGCGTATTACAATAGCAACAAGAAGAGCAGCAACAAGAACAACATTGACTACCACGACGATATGCAAACGAATACGACCAACAGCACCAGCAGCAGCACTACGAGTATTGGTAGTCATACTCCTTCTCGTCCTACTACTACTTCAAATAGTAGTACCGAACATCTCCTGGGACCACGAAATCCAGCCGATATGCATCGATGTGCCGGTCCGTTGGGAGGGCATGCAGATTTGGTGGCGTGGAGTGTGATCGAAGGATTGCACGAGTTGCTACTGTCAAAACAAAGATCATGAGGAGCATATAGTTCTTTTTGTTCTTCCTCTGAGTGAGTGAGTGAGTGAGTGAGTGATGTACGAACTCCTCGGAGTAAAGTACTCGTCCGGTATACTACAAGTACTCGTACTGCTCGAGCACCAGCAGTGGTTGATCATGATGATGGCCAGCGGGGCAGGGCGATCCATACTACAGTACTTGTACATACAGTATCATGCTGGGGATAGTACTAGTACGTACTACAGCACAGGAAAATGATGATTCTTCGAGGGAGTAGTCGTCGCTAGAGAGTACCCAGCACTCGTAGGAGTAGAACCTACTACTAGTAGTAGTAGAAGAGGCGCTATCTACTACTGCACTGCACTGTACACTACAACACAATCATTGATACCGGTAGCACTACGTACGGTAGCTTCTAAACAAACCGTGCCGACGCGACGCTGGGGTTTTGCTGCCATTTCTACCGGCGGATAGCGAGGCGGTTTCCCAAGCTACTCGAGAGTACACCACCGACGATGATGACGCCCGGGCGAACTGGGGTTCAGCGAAATAGCTTTCAAATTGATGTCTCTACTCTACCGGTACTGTAGTAGGAGAGAGTAGTAGATAGTAGTAGTACATTCTTGGATAAATAATGATAGACTAGCTAGTAGACTCTTACTACATGTACCCATCCCTCTACTTCCAATATATTGGAAGATAGATTACAGTACCAGTACTTCGTTGTTCGATCGTTCGAGAGAGATTCATTCGGCCGAGGAGATTCTACGAGATTCGAAAGAGGCTCGGTTTCTACTACTAGATTAGCCCTACCTATGTGAGAGATCGAAACGCTGATCATACTCATCATTGAAGCAGAAGAGAAGTCGTGAAAAAACAAGAATTGGGCTGGAAAGAGAGAATTAGCTACTATTAGTAGAACAATAATAAGAAGGAGATGGTTTTACTTCCCGCCTGCCTGTTCGATCGTCGTCGCTCATTCTGCCGAGATTCGAGATGGATTCGATATTACTAATAAGTAAAAGACTATGCGAAGTAGTAGAAAAGAATTTTTGGGCTATCTACCACCAACTCTATACAGTTGCAGAAAGAGAATTCTACCTTTACGGTACTACTCGGACGATCTAGAGTAGAGTACCTGTAGAAAGAGAATTACTGGAGCCAGTCGAGTACTAGAACAACGCGGAACACGACTTCAGAACTTTCCGTCGGACGTGTGCGTGGGAACAGTGCGAAGGGCTTATTTTTAAAAAAAGAAGCGCGTGCGCTATGGACCCTTGCACTACTACAGTAGGCCCAACCGTACCGATATCGTATGAGGCTTGCGTGGCACTAGTAGTCGCGGTAGAAAATTCTCTCTGCCAGTAGTAGTTAGTAGAGAAGTTGCATACGCGAGGACAGTCGGCCGAGAGCTTAATTGTCAACAACGGCACGCGCAGTATTTAGTCGTTTCGGTTTTGGAAGCGGTCGGTGTATTTGTTCGCAACTCTCATGAATAGCGATAATATGAAGGTCACAAACGCAGATACCGCACGCCGCTGACCCGATGAATGCTCTAATCTCACACAAAAATAAAAGCAATCCAGAAATACCAACTCACAATTCAATACAAGTACCATTCACATCGATCACCAACCCCAGCACCAATACTATGTTTTCCATGCCATCAAGAGGAAACCAAGAACCATCTTCTTCATCATGCACAGCAGGCGTGTTGGTGTATGCTGAGATATTGTCTCTGAATAACAGAGCTGCTTGTCATCTTGTAGCCGGAGATATTGAGAGCGCCACGGCCTCGTTTTCCGGAGCCCTCCGAGCTTTGAAGCGGCATATCGCTAGCGGGGTTTCCACTTCGGCTGCATCAATAGAAACAAGCCAACAAGTATTCTCTACAGGGATGCTTCCGAAAATCGCATGCGTCTTTGCGAATCTTGGTCCTCCTCAAGATCATGTTCGAAGTTCCGCTTCGGCGGAACAAGAACAAGAAGGCGGCCAGTTCATCTTCAAACAGCCCATCGAGCTTCTATTCGTGCCTTGTGGCGATCACCAAGCGCCACCCATGGTCCAGGAGTATCGGATCGTGGAGGTAATCTCCTATACAGTCATCTATAATCTCGCTCTCTGTCGGCATGAATATGCTTTGACTCTGGCGAAAACGAGCGACTTGAATCTAGAGCAAGAACAGCTCCAGAAGGTTCGAACGAGCTTTCAACAAGCGGCTTCACTGTACGCTCATGCCCAGACGTTGTTGTTTCAGAACAGTACCCGCAGGGATACTGGCGCTTTGCACGGCTTATCTATATTGAACAATATGGGGCATGTGTTCAGTCAACTAGACGATACTACAAAGAGCAAGAAGTACTTCGAGACCCTATTCAAGTCAATTGTTTGCGTCAAAACGTCGGGGGCCGCGATTCTAGAATCGTCATGTCTACCACAAGCTAGTGACGCACACGAACGGGTAGAGGCTGTATTGGACGGGTTTCTATCTAATGTATTATCCTACTGGGTGTCCTCTTCTCGCAACGCACCGGCGGCCTAGAACAAGAACAACGTTCGTGCTGCTGTTGGACGGCCAAGAACACCGCAAGCAGCAGAGAAACGCACGGGTCTGTCTCCACCCATTTTCGATTGATTTTGCAATGATCATACAATTAGACTACATACCGGTAGATGACGAGTCTCCTCCGCCTCGTCCCTTGTTACTATACTACTAAAGAATACATTTTGGATTATTTTTTAATAAGTTTTTAAGATACGGCGAGGAAACCAGCACTCGAATAGTAGTAGCGTAGAATCACACAGTATTAGCGGTATGGGCTTTAGTACGAATGATGAAGTATTCTAAAATAGAGGAGTTGCTTCGCCCACAGAATTTCTCTTTTCGCTGTGCTGCTACTAGGTACATAAAGAAGAGCTTGAAGATGATTTTGTGTTTTCTCCCGTGGGTGGTCGTCAACAATCGTCACCGGAGTACCGGTAGATAGACTACAAGAAGTAACGGTAGTAGATGATAAGGAGTCGTACTGTAGTTTGTCCTTGTGTACGGTACAGTACCAGTAGTACTACTGAATGATGACGCACGACGGCGATATTATTTATTTGAACCGGTACCTGCTGGTAGGGTACTCGTAGTCCTTGGTAGTAGTGGGTAGAAAATCGTCTTTCCTTCGATAATTATTACAATATTTTTTGTGGATGACGACTTGCTTCGCGCCACCACATCCGCCTGTGTTGCACACATCATCGTCGAGTTGCGCCACCACATCCGCCCGGGGGCCGCGATTCTAGAATCGTCATTGCAATACACACGGTCTACGAGACTCGTACGACCATAGTCTGCCCGTCCTCGGTTTATAATGTCCTGAAGGATCTTCCACGCTCGCGCGCGCCGTCCATGCGCAGACGCCCTAGCCACGACCAGTCGATGACGTGGTCGGCCCGTAATGACTCGGGTGCGTGTGAGACGCGCGACGATGACGCGCGTCGCACGACTGGCCCCCGTCCGTTGCAAAGACTCAACAGAAACTACTAGTCTATGAACTAGACTACAGTACTATCGGCCAATGTTGTCTTAGATGTATGCTCGATGTAAAGCAAATGGGGAGATTGGGTCTGGAGAAAGCCACGAATGTTGTCTTAGATGTATGCTCGATGTAAAGCAAATGGGGAGATTGGGTCTGGAGAAAGCCACGTCAAATTCTTAGGAAGAATTTGTCTGGAGAATTTGTCTGGAGAATTTTTCTGCGCAAATTCAGGCAGGTGGGTTCGGCAGGTGAATTCGGCAGGTGAATTCGGCAATTGGATGTAAAGGAAGAACGTATGACCTTTCTCCTAGGAGAATCTCTAAGGAGACCATGGAGAATCCCCTGGAGAATCCCCTGGAGAATCCCCTGGAGAACAGATCCGCCATCCTGGAGATTCTGCGCCTCAGATGCTTTCGCAGATCAATCTTGGAACTGCCGAATTGGATCCTTCGCGTGGACAGTTCGTGGCCTGGTACAAAACTCAACGCAGAACTCCGTACAAAATTTGGTTGAGGTGATTTAATTGTCTGGCAGCGGCCAGACTGAGTGATAATTCTCCGTGATGATCGAGTTTTCAAAAAATGAGAGATAGCTGTGTTAATTTTGTACTGCGGTAGCGCAAAACGCGCTGATCACGATGGTAGTAAAATACACGGCTGTCTCGCCTTCATTTGTTTGTTAAAGAATAAAACAAATTAACACGTGATTTTGACGCGCTAAAATGCGCAGAATTTCGGTGGTAGGACAGACTCCCACCAGGTTCTACGTGCGCTACTACGCGTTTTCGCGCTTTTGGTACAGCCATACAGCTACATTTTTCCAATCATATGGCCAAGGGCATATGGGGAATCACGATTTCGTGCCGAAGATTGGGGCACCCCAATTCTTTCCTGGTAGGTTTTTCTACGGAAGCATTTTATGTTGGGGCGTCGGGATTTCAGATTGGGGCGTCCCAATACATTGTGGATCTTCATATATGTATATAAAAATTTATATATTGGGGCCTCCCCATTCCTCTAGCGGATCGTATTACCGGATTGCGCTACTACTAGTAGAGAGCTTAGATATTCATACCGTATAAGCCTGAAGACATTTTAATCTTGGTTCTCGAAATAGCGACTATGGCGACGCGCAGATTCTCCCTTATTCAACTGACTTAACTGATATTTATTGAGGCATTTATTCTAAACGTCAAGATATCTTGCATCCGAGATTTTACTTATGACTGACCGAGAATTTGTTGAGAACCTCCGGAATTTGACGACCGAAGAGAAGTGCCGGAAGTCGAAGAGGCAAGAAGCAACAACAAACCCCTTCCTCGTCCATTTTTTCGGAAGCAGAACTTTTGTTACGCACCCACGCACGGCACATAAATTTTGGCTACCTTATTTCGCAACGCAACAGCACATAAAGTACAAAGATCCAAAAAATTATGAAGCAGCAAACTCACTCCATCATCCCACGAAATGAGGTCCTCGTAGACATGATGTACGATGCTCCGTTGAAGCAAGGGTCCGTTGGCAGCAACTATACCAAGCAGCTGTCGCGAGGAGACGACACCCTCTCGACCACGGACTGGTCCGGCAGCAGTTTCACGGATTCGTTGTCTCTTTCCTTTCCGAACGACTCTACCGTGCGTTTTGATCTCGACCGCAATGTCTACATTCCGATCAAGGCCATCGAAGACTTGAAAGATTATGAACGCCGCGCTGCCTGGTATGATCGGGACAGCTACAATATCATGACTGGCGCGAACAACCTCACAGTCAAACTCATGAAGATCGGAAGAGAGAACCCCGAATCTTTTGGGCACTGCTACAGAGGTTTGGAACATCGAACGGCGGATATGCGACAGCAACGCGAAGACAACATGAAACGAGCCTACCAGACTGTCTTTGATGAACAGAGCCGTCAACAAGAACAGAACGGCGTTATTGTTGATCCAAGAACGATTGCCAAGGCGTACCGCCTCTGTACCTTTTCCTCTCTTGAGAGTGCCATCGCACTAGCGGAGTCGGATGCTCAAGATGCTGCTGCGTATCACAAAGAGTATGCTTCGCATATCCCTCCAGTAGCACCCAAGCAAGAAAGTGTACACCCTACACCCCAAGAGGAACAGACACCCACTCTTGCCTCTCTCTCGGAAGGCGCAGCCTCGTCCTTTGACATTAAGGTTGCGGACCTCGACGACGATAACGTCTCTGTTCTTTCGGACGAAGAAGGATCCAATGATTTCACTCTCTACGCCAGCGAAGGCCTTGGGCTCGTCAAGCGCTTCAAGTCATTTGTGCAAAAGCGTCGATCGAGCATTGAGAGCCGGGGCAGCAGCAGCAAGAGCTCCGTCAGCTCGTCCAGCAGAAGCAGTCGACGATCTGGATCGTTCTTCCGATAGATCTGCAATGATATCCACTACCAAAGGAATTCAATTTTTCACTGAATACGGCGGGGGTCGATTCAGGTTTTGATCAAGCTACTACTCTACCACTTTTGAACGCCATCACTCTAGTAGCTACGACAGCTACAGATGAAATTTTTACCTAGTAGTTTTGAACCAGTCCTATATAACACCGGCAAGAACATAACTCAACTTACCACAGCTACTATCTAATATGCTACTACCACTGATAACCTAAGCAAGAACTTCTATCATTTCTTTCTTTGACCTCGACGAGTTCTTCTTTTTGCGACAAGCAAGATTATACCTAGCAAGCCACGACCTACCAGACGAATATAACTCAATGATTTACTACACCAGTACTTTGTACTAGTCTACATGTCTATCAAATTAGGAATATGTCTCTATACAGTAGTTTGAAATCATTATCTGACAAAAGATGAAGAATAACGGTCGAGCAAACCAACTTCGTACACGCCGATCCGCGGGCCATGGCGAGCCGCGAACCAGGTGGAAAACCGACCTACAGTATGGCGAACCCCTGTACGGGTATTAGTTCTCTTCTGGTTCTTTTGACTATCTATTGTACTGCTGCACCGGGTACAGGTACATACGAAAAGCTGGTCCAGTACCTGTACTGCTCATACTAGGTTGAGGGTAGCGAGGCCCTCTACTGCAGCAGTACCTGGTGCGGACCTTGTACCGGTGGTCTACTACTAGTAGTAGTATCTATACTAATATAGATGATGATGATGATGCTGGAGAAATTTTAAAGAACATCATGATCGATAGTTGACGGATGGATGGATGGACGGATGGATGGATGGATGGATGGATGGATGGAATCGATCTACCAATGGGAGGATAGAGATTTTGTTTGGGCGGAACTCGCATGATCGAAGAGGGAACGGTCTTGCTACTACTGCTACTAGTTAGTACTACTACTATATCGTAAAGCAGCGAACAAGTACACTGTCTAAATTAGCTCTACTACTACTATACTATATTATCTAGTATGATGATCCCTGCCGCTGCTAAACTGCATGCTGATAATTATTCTTGTTGTCCCGCTGTTTCTGGATTTTGACCGTATCGAAGAAAACCATTTGCATAGTAGCTCGATATTCCTCGTCACTACTACTAGATCTTCCTCCTTCTTGCTGGTGGGCAGCAAGAAGAAACCAAGGACGAGTCGTCGTCGTCGTCGTCGTTGTTGTTGGCTTGTTCTTCTTTGAAGTAGCAGTAGTAGTAGATGGATCGATTGTTATTGCAGTGAGAGTAGGTTGTTTCGCACCAGCATGATGCTGGCCAAGTTCAGAATGGACGACTGGTTCTTGGTCAAAATGGTGGTGGCCATCCTCCTCCTCGTCGTCGTCGTAGACATCGTAATCATCATTATCACTTTGGTGACTCGCCAAGAGTTTGGTGGACAGTTGCGACAAGGGACTTGTAATAGTAGTAGTAGGAGCGGAAGCCCGAAAAGGACGACGATCCGAGGAGGATGTTGACGACGATGCCGACCAGATAGGGACAAAAAATGGCCGACGCTGGTGGTGGTGAACACTGGCAATAGTACTTCTTCTTTTGCTGCGGCTGCAGCTGCAGCTGCTGCTGTTGGTGGAAGAGCCATTACCAATCCTCCTGACAATGGAAGATATGGACGTCGCCCGACGACTCCTTTTTTCGCCTCGAGAGTAGTATGTGTCGTTGGTTGGGAGGTCGGTCAAGAAGGAATCATCCTTGTTCTCGAGGTTCTCCTTGCGACTACTAATACCACTAGTAGATGCGTTTTCGTCGTTCTTTGTCATGATGATCTTCTTCTTGGCTTGTGGTTGGTGGTCTTCGTGGTTTGCTCTTCTTCCTGCGGTTTTTTCCTCTGCGACTAATGGTGGTTTGATGGTTGGGCTTTCTGGTTTTGAAATACCAACACCAACAACGATTGAAGTAGCAGGAGTAATAGAAGGATCTCCTCCGGAATGCTGGTCCTCTTCTTTGGAGTGGGGTTGTTGTCGTTGCTTGTTGCTGGTGATCATGGTGAGGTATGCTGTTTTTTCGTTCTTCTTGGTGGAGTTTACTATGGAGCCATCCTTTTCGTCAGCAGCAGCAGCAGCAGCAGCAGCAGCGTACAACAATGAGTATTCTTCTTCTTCTTCTTCTTCTTGGCCGTTCTTGGTACCAGGATGTGATGGTATGGCAGCAGCAGTAGTAGTAGTACCGGTAGTAGGTCTCGTTGGACGACTCCTTCTTGATGATGTTATAGGCGAAGATGGCGGCGGCGGTGGTGGTGGTAGTGGTGGTGCCTTTATGAATTTTTCAGCATGGGCCAAAAGCCACGACTCCATCACTTGTAAAGAAGTCTTGTTGTTCTTTTCCACTTTTTCTTTTTCTTGTTGTTGCTGTTGTTGTTCTGCCACCTCTTTGGTTGCTGCTGCTGTTGCTGCTGTTGCTGGTGGTGGTTCTGACCTGGTTGTTCTTCTTGTCTTTCTTTGCTGATGATCGTGGCCCACCATCATTCGCAGCATCCGAAATCTGTTTGGTTGGTTATTGCTGGCGGCGGCGTTAGTAGTTGTAGTAGTAGTGCAAGCACTTTTACTAGTACTGCCAACAAATAATGATAATGGAGGGGGGTGTAGTTCGTTCGTCGATGACGATAATGGTGATAATGGTGATGATGATACTGGTGATGATTGTCCATTTGATTCTTCTGCCTCTGCTGCTGAAATAATGATTCTTCTGTTGTTGCTGTTACTGCTGTTGTTACTGCTATTATTGTTGTTGTTGTTGTTGTTGTTGTTGGACGGTATCATTGGCACTCTGGTTGTACTATCGACCACGGCTGATGGATCATGCGTCGTCGCTTTAGGGAGTATTGCCTTTGCCGACGCCGCCACCGCCGCCGCCAAAGGTGATGATGATGGTGGTGGTGGTGGTGGTGATTCGCCTGTGGATGAGAGTAAGTCATGATTACTGTTAGACTTGGTAATAGTGATGGACGAAAGCGGTTGATGCTGCTGTTCTCGTTGTTCTTCTGAGATGGATCGTGTTTTTGTTGTGGTTGTGGTTGTGGCTGTGGTTGTGGTTGTGGTTCTGCTTCTTGTTCTTCTTGTTTGTTGTACAATGATGGAGAGGAAATAGGCGACCCAACAGAATATTGCCATCATCATCATGAATGCCATGACGAACAACACTTCCTCAATCTTCCATACTATTATTATTATTTCCTCCTCCTCCTCCTGCTGCTGCTGCTGTTGCTTGGGCTCGTGCTCGTGCTCGTGCTCGTGCTCGTGCTGTTCAACAAGGCTGATGGACGAGGCGGCTCGTCTGCTACTACTACTTGCAGTAGTAGTAGTTGTTGTTGTATCATTCTTCTTTTTAGCAGTATTCGTATCCTCATTGAGAAGAACAAGAACAACACCGTTATCCAAATCAATGTTATCATTATTGGAGGAGGAGGAAGGGGGGGTGCTGGTCGTGGCTCGAATCGTCATCATCGTCGTCGTCGTCGTCGTCGTCATCCGTGGCTTCTTGCTGTCGGCGTTTGTGGAGTTTTGTCCTTTTTCTTCTTTTTCTTTTTCTGCTTCTTCTTCTTTTTCTTCTTTTTCTTCTTTTTCTTCTTCTTCTTCTTCAGAGGAGGAGGAGGAGGTGCTGCTGCTGATCATCATCATCGTAGCAAGATTATGAGAATCCAGAGGACACTGCGGGTGATGCTGATGCTGATGCTGATGCTGATATTGATGCTGATATTGATGCTGACACTCGCCCGGCGGAACCCCCAGCATCATCCACGACGGTGGTGTCACAACATCCTCCACATGACGATCTGGTGGCAGGACAGCAGCATCAATACTTACTATTTCAATTGCATGATCACCATCACCATCACCATCGCCATCATCCAATAAATAGCCAGAAGGAGAAAAAGAAGGAGAAGACGACGAAGGGGTTGTAGTAGTACTTGCAGTACGCAAGATTGCGCCGACTTGTTCCATATTCTTGTCGCTGTTGCTAGTATTTTACCTGGGGTAATACTGAATGAATTGCTGAATGAATGAATGAATGAATGAATGAATGGCTGAATGAATCGTCGTAGCTGATCTCTACTACGTACTACTGGCAGTGTGTATTACCTACTAATATACTGGTATACTGGTATACTGGTAGTGTCGCTAATGAATGGAAAAGGAATAAGTATATTATGGATACCGGTAATAAATCAACAAGGATAAGCAATATAAGCACCGAACAGCATCGTCGCGTCGTCGTCGTCGTGGTCAAAAAGAAAGAAAGAAAAACGAGAAGGCAGCATCATCGCATCATCAGCATCAGCGCCATACTCGTAAAATTTAGGGTACAGTAATAGCGCAATAGCAGTACCTGATGGTACTGGTACCGGTACTGTCAAAAGCAAAATCTTCAAAAGAAGATCTCCCTCCAGCGCGCATCTCCGCGCATCGTCCCTCCCCGCATCATCATTCATTCCCATCCAGCGAGAGTATTAGAATTTGGGGGGTCCCCATCACATCTCATCCTCGGACGCACCCTTATTCTTTCGTACGTGATGATAACGAGAGACGTCCAGACCAAAAAATATGCTGATGAAAAAAGCGCGCGCTTTTTCTTTCCACCACACAATCGCCTCATGCGCATAATAGTCAGCATCATGCAGACTATTATTGTTTTACTCTCATCAGCAAAATGCGACGGGAAAAGATGATAGAATATCTTCTCGCTGCGCTACTACTGCCTTTACATTTCTTTTTACATCGCATCGATCATCATCATCACCAACCATAAATACCATCATCACCTCATTCTACCCGTACTTCCTCCCCCCCCCCCCATACAATCCATCAATCAATCAATCAATCAATCAATCAATCTGTCATGCCCGGCGGTTCCAAGAAACGACTCATCAATCTGATCTATCAATAATATAAAATAATAAGAAAGAAGGAATAGGAGGATAGTATGAACAACCGAATGATAATAAGAATAAAACATTCCCTGAAGACAACGGCAACCACGACCACGACGAGAACGACTGCTACTACTACTACTACTACTACTCCTCTATTTATGGTCGTCATCAAGATGTTGACGTTAATGTTGATTCTACGAACAACACCTATTATTCGAATCCAACCAAATCATCATCATCATCATCCTGCTCGACGAGGCGTCGTCGAAGCCTTGATGGTTCGTCCCATCGCCACCACCACAACAACAAGAACAAGAACAAGAACCGATTGTTGTTGTTGGTGGTCGTCTGCTTCCAGCAGCAGGAGGAGGACGATGACCACAACCCCGACCACGACCACGACCACCCGCTCATCATCATCCAATTGTAGGATGATGATGATGATTCATGGTTCTTCAACAGCAGGCTCATTGCCCACCACCACCAGCAGCGCCTTTACCATCATCCAACGCCAACACCATCACCAACGCCACCAACACCAACCAGCACAGCAGCAATCCCCCGTCAGGAGACTCTTTTCTCAAAACTCGGACGACGACGCGGGCGGCGATGCCGATGATAATGACGATGATGACGATGATGATGATTCTTCTTCTTCCATACTACCACCACCACTACTTCTACCTGCTGTCTTTCCAAACCTTCGGGCCCAACAAGTACTGCATGAGCAACTGACCGCGATAGGAGTGGATGCCGAGGGAATTCTCAAGGCGGCTATTCGATCGATGGAAGAACCCACGGCTGGATACTCGAGTCAATTTGGAAAACCTGCGATTCGAACCTATCGAGCCTTTGTCTTTCCTAAACGAAAAAAGAAAAAGCAAGTAGTAATAACAAGCTCTAATACTACTACTACTGACATCAGCAATGATGATGATGCTGATGATCTTGCTGACATCGACGACAGCAACAACGACGACGACGTCGGAGTAGTAGTGACGACTTCTATTCTCAAAGGAGCTGCAGGACGGACGGCTCGACAGGTGGACTTTTTGATCAAGCGACATCAATCGCATCAGACGGAATGGATTCGGCACCATGATGTGATTCGAGACCGACGACAAGTCTTTCCTCTGATACTTATATTGGACAATGTACGGAGTGCCTTCAATGTAGGATCCTTGTATCGGACGGCCGATGCGGCCGGATGTCAAGCGGTATATACTTGTGGCATTACACCCCATCCCGATGGAAGTGGGGGAGAAAAGCTTGCCAAATCGGCGCTGGGCGCCGAACGTGTCCTAGATACTCTTCATTTTGATACGACTCGAGAGGCGATGGAATATCTCCGTAGGAACGAACCTGACTATTTCATTGTCGGGATGGAAACCACAGAACAGAGCGTCAAGTACAGTGACGTCTCCTACATGTCGCATGCCAAGATTGCCTTGGTCCTGGGGAATGAGGTGACGGGAGTCGATACCCAACTGTTACCCGAGATGGATCAGATTGTAGAGTTGCCCACGTTTGGTGCCAAGAACAGTCTCAATGTCGCCGCCTGTGCTCCCGTGGTGCTGTATGAAATTCTTCGGCAATGGAACGTCTAGCCAACATCGTCGTCCGGCAGGCTGGGTGTATTCTAGTGGTAGAATCAAAAACAAGATGTATCATAGTAAATCAATCCAACATCATTTACAGTACCTACCGTACCTGATTTCGAAAGGATAAAGAATCTGCTGCGAAACAAGAAGCCAACTACAGTACGAGCTATAGCTAGGCTGGAGGACGTTCGGCGTGGCAGACGACAGAAGGCAAAGCATCGAAGGTGCCCGTATACAAGGACAGCTACTAGAGGACGAGGGTTACAACTGCTACAGTCTCACCCTCTTTGAATGATTTATTTGCCTGTTGAACCATATCCTATCAACCTAGAGATGCGTTAATCATTGTACAGTAGTTCGTGCAACAAGAATTCCTAGATTTGAGTTAATAGTTGTAGATATATTAATGCAGCATGAACTGGTAGGCAAAGAGAAATGTATTGTGGGTGCGTGCCATAAGAATTATCATATATGCGGAGGAAATGGATCATGTACAATATCCTTTTGATCTAGCCACGGGTTCACATTGGGACCAAATCGATCCCATTGGTGAACAACACGTGAAATCGATCCATCAAATTCGGTGAACCAACCATCTTGATTGATCAACTTATATTCCAACCCCAAAAGCAAATGCTGCTTGTCCGCTTCTTGGACGGCTCCTGGAAAGGGTTTACTCCTGGCTTCACCCTTTGTCATCTTGGGATGAAGCTTCTGCAAGTTCTTAACATGCGCCTCTTGGATATCTGACGCTTCCTTGCCCACTGTATGGACTATTCCCCCGGCTCGATTCGCCCAGGCAGTAGCAAAGGGCAGCTGGCCCGAATAATACAAATAATTGTGAATGCTTTGATCATCGCCATGGAAGCCAAATCGGCAATGTGGGTCCACGCTCCACGCTTTCATTTCGGCATGCATCACTTCGAAGTACTTGATCATGGCCAACCTTGTCCCTACGGTTGTACCCGAGCATAACATGACTTGGTCCAAGTGAATTCCCTTGCACATTTTGAAAGGAACATCCGTAAGCCAATGAGTAGTCCGTTGTGTAGCGTGCTCTTCAAAGACCTGTAGCCCCTCGACAATGGGGGATCCGGGCCCGAAGGGATCCCGCTGAAAATAGGCGTCGCGGACATCCATGGTCAAGATCGGGCCTGTGCAAGTCGGACATTCCTCCAACCAATCTCGTTGCAAAGGAAAGCGGCTCCATCGAGTCTTGATATCCAAGTATGGGGTGGCACAATCGGTATTGTTCTTGAAGGTGCAGGGTTCCAGTTTCAGGATCTTGGGAGTGACATTTCGATAGGCAAAATAGTCCAGCACCTCTTGTGAGACATCGGGCGACACGCCCAAGATGATGTGACCGTGAAAACCCGACTTGCGAAGCGATCCAACAAAGCGTCGGTACACTTTCAAGCTATAGCCCGTCGCCATTCCCATCACAGTCGCCGTGGAGGAATCCCCTTGGAGGTCTTGTCCTACGTAAAGATTACGATCGCTGATATCAACTCCCGCCGTGGTTCGTTGCAAACTGGTATCAACAGGATTTCTGTCGACCATTTGGGGATCCAAGCGCATTTCTGGTAATCGCTCAAATGCTGTCTCTAGTGGGAGGTACCTATTCTTCGTCTTTGGACGTAGTGACGACACGGATGACTGATGGTGGTCCGTCGAGATAATTTCGGCATGGGTTTCTTGTTCTTGAGCCCATGACGGGGGCGAGTGGAAAAATGTCACATCCAAGAGTTGAATCGATAATTCCTCTGTGTAAAGATACAAAAGGCCAATAGCAGTCGAAAGTGCGAGAAACGTTTTCACAAGGCAGGACGATGATGATAGCAGTGTGCCTGATGTTCGACGGTTGGATTTCAATGACGGGGCCACCATTTTTCTTCTTCGTTCCTCGTCCCTACTAATGGCGTCCTTGTTTCAACCAAAGGTAGCAAGCTACCAAAGGTAGCAAGCTACTTGAAACCAACCTCTTCCACAAGATGATGCTCCTGTCTATCTGACTTTGTTACTCTCAAAGTATCTTATTGCGTAATAGCATCTTTCATATGAAGGAAGGAATTCAGATCGTCGAAAGGCGAAAACAGGAGATCGATGCCGCATCACCGCATGCATCCCCGTGCGTTGGGCGTTGGGTGGATTGGAATTTCATGCCGAGCACGCCGGGCTTTGGTTCTAATTACCATATTATATTATATATAGAACTGTATACATCATTGTTTGGGTTCTTGCCGTGTTAGAAAACAGAACCTAGTACTATACTACTATACCGGTATCGGTATTCCAGCCAGCGGAGAAAGACTACAAACCGTCTACTGTAGTATACTTCGTACTCTCTCTTTCTCTCATCTTCTACTACCGGTAGTAGCCCTCGCTCTGCACTCTACCGGTACTACCGGTAGTACCGGTACTGTAGAGCTCTGGTACGTAGCTGTGGACTGTGCTGGAGCCACCAGCGCTAAACTTAGGCGTAGTGTCACCCTGCCCTGCTGGTGGAACGATTGATGGCAAAGAGGCACCAGCAGGAGGAGCAGATTCTTTCCCGTACCTCTCTACTTCTATGTAGTACTGACAGCTCTCCAGATCATTATTCGATGCAGTGGAGACAACTACTAGCTACTAGTTGACAACAGCGCAATGATACGAAGGAATCCGGAATCGGGAATTCCAGCATTCCACGCATGGCGCTAGCACAACATCTCCATATCATCATAGATTTCCACTCACACCATTCACCAATCCTCCGAGATTGATGACCATGACTCTATTATTATCTATTACTATAATCTACCTTTACATGCTTTGCTATCCGCTGTTATCAGATTAACAGTCTTGCTACCAATTGCACTTTGCCATGAAAATACACCGCTAAGTATCATTATTGTCACGTCGGAAGGTGTCGACACCCGTTTCCGCGCAATCATAAAACAAGTGGAATTCGTTTATGTGATTTCGAAAGCGCATATAATACCATCCCATTATCATCACCACCATGCATTGTAATGTAAACATCATCATGAAAGCATGCAAATCCACGACGCTCCAACACCTGCTCGATCGTCATCGAACTGTAATAAATGGAACATTCGAAAGTGTTGAAACCATCGCAACGCTTCTGTAAGGCCATCGCTCTACATGGCGTATCCGACAGTCGAATAGCACACCACTATCAAGCATACGCCATCGGCCCGTTAACCACACGGAACATCCGATCAACCAACGACCAACAACAAGCCATCGGCCGTTAACCACACGGAATATCCGATCGCACCATGATCTAACGAAAGGCATCGGCCCGTTAACCACACGGAACATCCGATCAACCAACGACCAACAACAAGCCATCGGCCGTTAACCACACGGAACATCCGATCGCACCATGATCTAACGAAAGGCATCGGCCCGTTAACCACACGGAACATCCGATCAACCAACGACCAACAACAAGCCATCGGCCGTTAACCACACGGAATATCCGATCGCACCATGATCTAACGAAAGGCATCGGCCCGTTAACCACACGGAACATCCGATCAACCAACGACCAACAACAAGCCATCGGCCGTTAACCACACGGAACATCCGATCGCACCATGATCTAACGAAAGGCATCGGCCCGTTAACCACACGGAACATCCGATCAACCAACGACCAACAACAAGCCATCGGCCGTTAACCACACGGAATATCCGATCGCTCAACGATCAACAACAAACCATCGGCCGTTAACCACACGGAATATCCGATCCACCAACGATGCAACAACACATACTTCAAAAGGAAACTTCCTTTTGAACTCAGATCCAGGGGAGATCGCGTATCCATTTTGCTTTCTTCCAGCCATCTATCTCCAGGGGAGTACTATACGTACATCAGCAATCATTTTTTCCATCCAGAGCTTGATTATGCCACACCATTTGACTCCACTCCCAGCCTTCCACTTTGTTCTCTCACCACTACACTACACTTGACGTCTCTTTCCAGTTTCCAGGAGCCGGAAGTGAGGGGAGAATAAGGAGGAAGATGAGTTGTGGCGACTACGATAGGAGTCGCTAGGAGTATAAAGAGGAAGGATGATTCAGTGTGTCCGAGATCATCGGGCACACATACGACGACAGACTACGAATACAACCATGAATCACCACGACTACAATCCATCTACGACTACCATTCATCCCAGACCACCATCCACCCGAGAACTCATGACTACACCGTTCGATCATCACATTATGCTACCACAAGAAATCTACTCTAGAAACATCATCCTACAACAAATCTACTCAACAAACCCCTGACCTCACCTCACTGGATCATATCGACCGCAGCAGACCACCATCTAATCAATCGGAAGATGCTCGAACGCAAACTATCAAACACACGACGACAATGCCTCCACAAGATTATATCATCATTCGATCATCGCCTCATCGATCGGCGCAACAATACTCTACACTACACTACCCGTTATCGTACTACCACTTCACTCGACAAACCTGATCTCGAAATTTCACGTCTCGGTCCCCGCCTCGCCGGTTACCGCCTGGACGCTTATGTGCGTGACGAACCAAACCAGGTCCCATCATATTATTGAACCAAACCATCCACATTATCTACAAGGGCTGATATACATTTCATCGACTTTATAAGGACCAACTCACCAAAGATTTTAACACCCACGGAACAAAACGGCTTTTACAACGAGCTATGATGACGAACTAGCATCCATTTCTCCTCTAACGTGACGAAATGAGGGGAGTGACAACAGCGCAATGATACGAAGGAATCCGGAATCGGGAATTCCAGCATTCCACGCATGGCGCTAGCACAACATCTCCATATCATCATAGATTTCCACTCACACCATTCACCAATCCTCCGAGATTGATGACCATGACTCTATTATTATCTATTACTATAATCTACCTTTACATGCTTTGCTATCCGCTGTTATCACTAGTAGTGCAACAACAGTGGATTTCAGGACAGGCTAGAGTAGAGTAGAGTAGAGTAGACTCTCTACTAGTACTACTGGTGGTACCTACTAGTAGTCCTCAACGATCTCGGGATCTTCAAGTCTGCCTAGAGTAAAGATTAGTAGAATCAGGTGACAACGACGGCAGTCCCAATCTATCTCTGTCCGTGCTCGATTGTAGGCCAAGAACCAAACCACCACAACTACTACTGACGGTCTGCCTCATGTACTATTTTAAAATATTATACCCTGCAGTACCCCCTTCAAATAATAATGTAGTACTACTAGAACGGTACCTCCTCGAAATCCCGTCGAGTATAAAATGGACCGCAACAACAGCACGACTTTCTGTTCCCCGGCCATTGTTATTGACATCCGCCTTCGTACAGATAATATATAGATATAATGCATATTATATGCAGTACCGTAAACAAACGTAAAACGTAATTCGTAGAAAAAACGAACGTATCAGCACACAATGGTGCTTTCCTCCTCCTCCACCTCCTCGATTGCTCCTTTTTGTTGTTGCTTGGATGGCGATGATGATGATCCCATCTGGGCGAATAGTTGTTCAATCAGAGCAGCTTGCTTGGCCACTTGTTCCTTGAGAAGAGCCACTTCATCCTTATTGTGTTGTTGTTGGTCCGCCCCCGCCCACCCGGACAGTGATAGGTCGTCAGCCGACTGATCGGTAGAAATTGTGATTCTTGAATCTTCTCGTTCCTGCTGTCTTCTAGTAGTAGGAGGACTAGGACTGCCCCCATTCGTCGATATTCCCGTTGTATCGTTCCTGTTGCGGCGCTCCGCCTCTTCTTGCTGCTGCTTTTGCTGCTGTTGTTGTTGGTGTTGCTGTCGTTGCTTTAGAATGGCTTGCCCATTCCAAAACGAGTCGGGGTGATATCCCGAGTACACCGTAATCAAGGCTTCATTGTATTGGGCCATGAATGTGACCAAGGGTACTTCATTGGGGACGTTACGGAACGGATTTTCCATTTCCCGTGCCACCTCATTGACGCCCGCCAAACACAGGATGGTAAAAAAGGACAAGGCCGCTCCCAACCAAGCCTCATCGGTATATTGATCCATTAAAAAGGGAATGACGGGGATCATGACCACGATAAAAAGAACACTCAATTGGGCATGAACAAAGGGATAGGGAATGAACATGACCTTTCGAGCATGATTGTAATGAATCATACCATCTCCCAGAAACTGAAAACAACGGGAAACAATGGGAGGTGCGACTTTACCCATACTTCCGGCTATATGTTCTCGAATCATAAATTCCGATAACCAATTCCAACACAACATCGTCTTGGCGTACGGTCCCTTGGCCATTTGCAAGAATCGAATTTCCCCATCGGAAACACCTCCTACGACCGGAAGAGGTCGTCCGGCATTGTACCGGGTTTGTTCTTCGGGAGATCGGCCCATTCCCAAAAAGTACAAGAATGATTTTTGAAGATGTGACATTCCACTACTGACTTTCATCCAATCGTCTTTATCGGGATCGACTGCCGGCCAATCACTTCCGGGATCATAAAAGGCCAGCGGCGATTCACTTCCATCAATATCATTCCGAAGGGTTGCCAAAGCCACCGCGACCAACAAACTACTCAGATGAACCAATTCTTGCAAATACAAAGAGGGTGTCCGACCTCCCTGAATACTGGCAAATCCTTCCGGAGGCAATTTTCCATTGCCATTGGCAACATCGATATCTTCTTCTTCTTGTTCTTGGTCATCATCATCCTCGTCTTGATTATCACCGTTGGGTGCCCGTGCTGCTGCTGCTGCTGTGGTTGCTGTGGTTGCGGCAAAGGTCGCCAAGGGTGTCTTTTCGTCTTGAGTATACCATGCTCCCCAATTCCCATCCAGCCGTGGCCTTCCCCAAAGGGGATACGGTTTTCCTTTTCCCGGTTGACTGAATGGAGGTGACGCTTCGGCGACTTCTTTTTGAAGCAATTCAAAGAATTCCCTTGACAAGTGATTATTATTCTTGGACTTGGACTTGGACTTGGTTGTCTTGTTGTTGTTTTTGTTGTTGTTGTTTTGCTGCGACGATTCTTCTATAGTCGTCTCTAGTCGATCAATATCATCTGCCGATTGGGTACGACGATTGATTCCTCGAAGTGGAAAGTCTGGTTGTTCAATGATGATGATGTGGTCCTGCTCCAGCGGCGGGAGCGAGGAATCGGATGAGAGTTGGGACGTCACGGCCTTGATCCGCCTGGAAATACTACTAACACTAGTACTAGTAGTAGTACTATGAGCAGTGGGACTTTTGGGATTTTTTTTCTTGGCAGGCGGCGGCGGTGGGGCAACATAATTGATGCTCTTGACCACGGCTTGGGCTCGTCGTTTTTCTTTTTCTTGATGGAGGACCGTCTTTCGATGAGCAGCACCTGTTTTTCGTTTGAGTTGTTCACGAAGTGCCTGTTGTTGTTGTTGTTTGGTCCGTGTGGAATTCGAAGAGATGTTCTTGTTGCCATGTTTGTGTTTGAACTGGTGTAGTGACGACTCGTTTCTTGAAATTTTACTACCATCCTCATCATCATGGCCATTAGCATTATTACCATCCTTGTTGTTGTTGTTGTTGTTGTTGTTGTCCTTGTTCTTCACTTCTGCCAGCAACTCCGCTTCCTCCTCTTCATCGTAAGTGACTCCCCGTTCTCGATCTCTAGTCAAGTACAAGTTGTTGAGTTCGGGATACTCAAAAAACGATGGCGGCTGGATGTCCTTGTAGTGATCGCATTGCAAGTGATACACCCCCGCATGAGTCGTGGCATCCATCCATTTACTCATAAAATGATGGACGGCACCGCAGGCTTCCCAATACCGGGCATATCCCTGATTGGCCCGAAAAACGACGAGAAAGGAGGCCGAGGCGACGAGCGCTCCCACCGCGTACGGATGTCCCAAGTCTTCTTTCATCACAATAACGTTAGAGGCGTTGTAAAAGTTGCGCCACAAGAAATAAATACCGACGCTAATCAGCGAAGGAACAACGGCACGATAGACGGCGCTGCCGTGAAGTTGAAAAATCAAGCTCAAGCCAAAGGCACTGCGATTATAGGTAATCATGATGATGATATGATATGATGTTGTTGTTGTTTCTGTTGATATTGATAATGATGATATGATAATGATGATATGACAATGATGATGATGATGATCTTCTTGCCTTGGCTTATTTCGACTTGGTGAAGGAACAAGCAAGCCGCACAATATGAATCCACCACGTTCTTGTTACGAGTACGAACGTTGTTCTTCCTCCGTTCTTTTTCGAGTCGTCGCGTTCGTCCTCCCGAGCGACGAAGCCTTTTGCGCTATATTACTTGTAAATATATATATTTATATATACTGTACTGTAGTATTGATCCAAAAATATAACTCCTGTCTTTTATGTTCCGCGCCCTCTTTCTTTCTTTCTTTCTTTCTTTCTTCCTCGATCAATGTCAAGACCACCACCACACGTGTATTCGTACAGTACCTGGTACCGCAGTCAGTAATAATGGCTGTTGTTGCTGATTGAGAGGGTGCGATATTATAATATAGGTCTAGAGAGAAGTAAAATAGTGCGGTGATGTGATCGCGAGGATGAGACGGGCGGGACTGTGTAAAATAATATGTGTGATGATGATGGTGGACCCCACAGCCTTTTCTTATTGTGGTTCTTACAACATGATGTTATTATTTCATGCGACTGTTTTGGTAAGAATACAGTAGCTTGTGTACGGTACTGGTACCGCATACTTTGAACCATCATGACGACTTCTTTGAACCAGCGGTACATACTTGTACTGCTTGTACCCGTACATACAGTACGTACCACTCGTACGAACTCGTACTCGCTTCGCCTCCGTCGCAGGTGCTGCGGTCAAGCTGCGCGAGGTCTGCTTGTCTGCTTGTCTGCTTGTCTGCTTGTCTGCTTGTCTGCTTGTCTGCTTGTCTGCTTGTCTGCTTGTCTGCTTGTCTGCTTGCACTAAGTTAGTCCCTTGATTTCTGCTGCTTCGACCCCCTCTACGAGATTTTTAATTGCATATTCGAAATCGCAAAAGAATAAGGAAAATGAATTTGGGGATGCGCACAAAATTAATTGTACGTTTTCCAGAAAGTGAGAAAAAAATTTGCTCGAAAAATCGCGCGAAATTGACGGGCATTTCGCTCGGTGGGGTCTTAAAGAATAAAACAAATCAACACGTGATTTTGACGCGCCAAAATGCGCAGAATTTCGGTAGTAGGACAGACTCCCACCAGGTTCTACGTGCGCTACTACGCGTTTTCGCGCTTTTGGTACAGCCATAGTCCTCAAGCAAATTCCTCCAGCGTGCATGACAACGAGTGACACGCATGACTTTCGCCTCTCGTTTCCTCCCGGAAGTTTGACAGGGGAGAATAGCTTGGGTGAACGAGTGTATTCTCTGGGTTGTTAATTGTTACACGCTCGTGCGTACGTACGTGGTACAAGTACTGTACGATACTCGTATGTGCCGTTATGGGGGATTTCGTATCAGTCCTCGGAATGGCGAAGGTAAAGATTTCAAAGAGAAAATAGTATTCATCGGATCGGCACAACTTTTCCAGTAGTGCAGAATTCATTCCTGCATTTCTCGTCTGGATTTTAGTACGGTAGACTACCAGTGTGATCTATCGCAGATCACGCTACATTATCGCATCATCATGATGATCTTGTCGTCTTCCTCCTCCTTGTCGGGGGGTGCACGACCTCTTCCTGGGCAGACCGCGCCGTCGCTGGTCCGTCGCTGGGCGACGACGACGACGACGACCACCACACTTCGTCTTTTCCTCGTTGTGCTGGCGGCTGTGGCTCCTTTGGGCAGCGATGCCATGATGAAGTGTGGAACCAAGACACCTTCGCGTGCACACCAGCTGTTGGATCAGGCTCGTATGCTAGGCTTGAAGAAACGACATGGTCGTATCGGTCGCAAGCTTTTGGGCGAGACCTGCGACGAGCTGCCTGCTATCTGTGATCAATGTGTCAACATTCCAATCTATGTCCATTTGCTGACTTATCCCGCCCCACCGGGGGATTCCGATCTGGAATACATCCTACCCCACCCCGTTGAACCCTTCGTGGCCTACCGCGATGATGGGAATGTGTCGGCGCTGGAAGAACTGACTACTCCCGAAATGATGCTCTCCATGGTGCAGGACAATGTCGATTTGACCAATGAGGTTTTCCAGGGTACTCCGTTCCAATTCACTTTGATGGCGGATGACTACACGATCTCCACCAATGCCAACTGGACGACATTTCCAGTTGACTATACATACGAGATATCTGAGACACTTCGTAGGGGTGGAATGGAATCCCTGAATCTATACCTGGCATATATTTTGTGCAGTGAGGATGAACTCGAACTCGACAACTCTTGTTGGGCTACCGGGGGTTTTGCCTTTATGCCAAGCACTCAACCAGATGATGATGGTATATGGTTGTTATACGATACTGTGACTGGTGGGGGATACCCTGGTGCTGACCTTGGATATAACTTGGTCCATGAAATCGGACATTGGTTGGGGCTGGATCATACATTCACGAATTCTCTTGAATACGTAGGCGGCGACCCATGCTCTGATTCCAACACGAACGACTTTGTGGATGATACGGGTGTACACGCTGGCCCTTCGCAAGATTCCTACAATTGTACTGACTTTTTGTTTCCTGATGGGCAGGTCGAGCTACCCGACACCTGTCCAGGACAAGAACTACTTGACCCATTCTTCAACATTATGAACTACTTAAGCGACGAGGTATGCTTCGAGGCAACTGAAGCCAAGTTCACTTGTGGCCAGGTCGAAAGGATGTGGTTACAGTGGAACCTTTACCGAGAGTTCAACAGCACTTGTGTAGAGGACGAAATGGAGGTGGCCATTGTGGTTGGATTCGACTTTTTCGTCAATGAAACCACGTTCTATCTTTCTACAGTAGGGAGCTCGGAACCAATCTTTGATTCTGAAACTGACTTTTGCATGCTGTACCAGACCCTGAATAGTGTCCTCGTGGATTTGTGTGTTCCACGAGGTGAGGAATATGAGTATGTAGTTCGTGACTCGTTCGGAGATGGCACTACGTTGGGCCTAGATGGCTCACCAGTAAGCCCTGCCATAATTCTGGTCGATGGTGTGTTGGAATGCGAATTGCCAGCCGATTTTGGTAGTGAAGCCAAAGTTCTGTTCAATTCTAGCTACATGGATTGCAACGGTACGCCAGTTTTCAGCTCCAACGAGGAGGAGGTGATTGACACCCCCTCGGAGCCTACTTCGATGCCTAATGCTTCGATGCCTACTGCTTCGACGCCCCCTACTTTGGATGATGATGGGGACGACGACAAAGGGTCAGCCTCGGAGGAGGTTGGCTTGGCTTCTTGGCTTGGCTTGGCTTCGATTGGCTTGGCTTGGCTTGGCTTTTTTTGACGTAACAGGATCACCCAGGCTGGCTCGATCCTCCTCGGGTACTCGGACTCAACACAACCGTAGTAGTAACTTCCGTCATCATACTATCGGTACAATAATGTGAAGTACTATAAACAGAAATGAATTTCTTGTTACTCTTCCTTCTGCATGATCCACTCTAGTATCATTCTTCATTCATTGGAAGAGGAGGATTCTTTTGGATCGTCGTCGTTGTCGTCGTCGTCGCCATCGCCATCATCTTTATCATCCACGTCGACCTTTTGTTCTGCGACGAGGATGTTGTTTCGGCAATTTCGAATTATTATTTTCGTTCGGCAGCAACAAGTCTCCACACTTGATGGCCTTCAATCGGCACATCTTTATTGCTGCTGCTGCTGCTGCTGCTGCTTCCAACCTCATGAGACGATTGAATCAATTCTTTCACCACCACCAGTCCGTGTTTTTGTTTTTGTTGTTGTTGTTGTTGTTGTTTGTCTTGATCATGATCAAGACAACGTGATGATGATGATGATGATGATTATTATTATTATTATTGCTTCTTGCTTCTTGCTTCTTGCTTCTTGCTTCTTGCTTCTTGCTTCTTGCTTCTTGCTTCTTGTTGCTTCAGATTAAAAGTATTGTTATCACCACATCGGCAACGACGCTGTTGTTGAGGAGCCCATTTCTTCTTGTTGTTGTTGGAGCGTCCATTTTATTTTTCTTCCTACCGACCGACCGACCGACCGACCGACCGACTCGCAGCGAGAATAAGGAGGTGAGAGCATCATTAGGGCGAACGCGTCCACCACCCGCAGTGACCAGCAGCACGACGAGGACAACAAGAAGAACGACGACAGCAGCAGAAATAAAAACAATCAAAGCGAGTTGTTGTTCCAAGAACGAAAAAGAGGGAAAGTAACCATGTTGTTGCGGGTTGTGATATGATGTGATATGATGTGAGGTGATGTGGATGGTAATGAAGGGTGGTTTCGTGTGGTGACTATATTATGAAGACGAAGCCGATCGGATCAAACAGAAGGAAAAAAAAGATCGCGGAAGCAGCAAAATGCGTCGCGTCTGAAGATCTCCGCGTTGACGGACGATGGACATGCTGTTGTTGGCGTGCCAAATTCGACTCATTCGACAACCCATACAAACTGTATGTAGTCATTGTATTCTCCCGGGCCGCCGGCCGGGCAGATAATACAATTGGCGATTTTACAGTGTATGTATGTATTGCATGCGTTCGGTCATCCCCCCTTTTTTTCCGAAGACGTTGACGATGACGGATTTTACGTACTTTACGTACCTATGTACAAGTATGATACCGGTAAGATGATATCCAAGACCAAAAGGCACATCAGCATCGCATATCATCAATCTGTGGTATCGAATCATCGCCCTATAGAGAGCCTTTAGTAGAGCTACTGTAGCTGCTGTTCCTCTCACTCATATACATCATACATCATACATCATACACCATACACCATACCCATACAAACTTGGGCGGCAAATGCTTGCTTGCTGAGGATATAACAATATTTACAATCAATTGAATTCATTGTAACAATTATTATTTCAACGTTCAATTCACAAGTCAGTCGATCCAGCAAGCAAGCAAGCAAGCCTATTATTGTCGACATCATGGGATGTGGCAAATCCAAACAATCCGCTAATAATATTAATATTGTTTCGGACGAAGTCTTGGATATCGATGCGAATAATGATGGATTGATTTCTCGAGACGAGCTGTCGACGTTTATCGCCCGCAACGAAAAATTGTACCTCATGCTGTCCGTCAATCTCAATTTGCCGGAGGAGCAATGTCGGGACATTGCTACCGAAGTGGCGTACCAAATGTCCAAACGACCACATCGATCGATGAGCTTGAGAGATTTGAGCGACTCGACACGACTGCGACTACCGACGGTTCAAGAATTTCAAGCCTTTCTTCATTTTCTCGAGGAACCAATGGCCAGCAAGAATTTTTTTCATCGGACCGTCTTTGCGACCT